>VUQH01016170.1:5994-19606 GCA_015106775.1 Etroplus canarensis | reverse complement strand
AACTTTTCCTCTTTTTTTTTTTTTTTTTTGTTTTTATCTTCCTCGCCCACGCACTGGGCTTTATCATTAGTTACGATCAGTTAGTAAGCTTTAATTACACTGGACTCTCAGTCAGGGTTAGTAGGTTGTAAATGTTATTGATAACCAGGGGCGTATCCAGGATTTTTTTAAATGGGGGTGGAAAAGTGGGGCACCAATTACACAGGAAATGAGAATATTTTATCAGAAATAAAATCTGCTCTTTTCCTATTACAGATGTATTGAGAGAAAATGGTGCTGCACGAGAATTTTTGCAAAGTAGAAAAAAGTATTTAGACTTTTTACTCAGGTAAGGTAAGGTAAAGTATGTTGGGCTTTTACACCCGAGCCCACAAGGCTCATGAAGCAACTTAGGAGTTAGACTCCTCCTGGATGGGACGCAGGTTACCTTCCCAGTATTTTTACTGCTGGGTGGACAGAGACACACTTGCAGTTGCGATCTTGCCTAAGGGTCTTGGCACAGAGGGGGTCTGATTGGGATTCAGACTCATGGCGTCTTGATCATGAGCCCGGCACCTTAACCATTACACTACCGCCCCGGCACTTTATGTAGGTAAAAGTTAAAATCCTACTGAAGTAGCTTAACAGTGCACAAGTTACACAATCAAAATATATTTAAAGTACCTAAAAATGACACAATCATATACATTATATTATTGGATCATAAAATATTTTAATTATTTATGTAATGCAGGGTATTTTCCTGTAGTGTAGTGGTTTACACATTTGCCTTACAAGCAAAAGGTCACTGGTTTGATTCCAAGTGGAGGCACAAGGCCGTCTTCCATGGAGGGTTGTGTCAGGAAGGACATCTGGGGTAAAACCTCTGCCAAATTACCAATGCGGATTAATCCATTGTGGCGACCCCTTCGGGAGAATATAAAGGAGCAGCCGAAGGTAGCCTACTACTACTACTACTACATGTATTACAGGGTAGTTTGAGCTCTAATAATTGAAATTTTATGCAAAACTAAAGCTTTAAAATAAAACCTACAATATTGGCATCCAAAATATAGTACAGTAGAAGAAGAAAAATGCATAACCCAGAAACACTTAAATACAAGTGCTAAATTTGTACTTCAGCAAAGTACTTGAGTAAATGTTATATTTCTATTACTGCTCTTGTCCACTGGTGTTGAGGGTGGGGAAGGGGGGGCACTAGGGAGGCCAGTACTATTTTATTTGTTGCCACTTCTTGTCCCTCTCTGGACACACTCCTGTTGATAACCCCACTATGAATTACCAATAGGTTATAAGAGGCTATTTTATCAGGGTCCAGGGGGCAGACTGAAACCATAATTCAGGGCAACTAATTGTATTTCATGCTGCTTTGGGCCATGGCGTGGGAACAGTCACCTTATATTAAATGTAAACAAGACAAGGGAGGTGATTGTGGATTTCAGGAGGACCGGGAATAATCCAAATACTATTTCCATCTTGGGAGAAGAGGTCCAGGTGGTGGAAGACTACAAATACAGTGCCTTGCAAAAGTATTCATACCCCTTGAACTTTTGCACATTTTGTCATGTTACAACCACAAATATAAATGTATTTGATTGGTATTTTATGTGATAGAAAAACACACAGTAGTACATAATTGTGAAGTGGAAGGAAAATTATTCACAATTTTCAAATTTTTTTACAAATAAAAATCTGAAAAGTGTGGCGTGCATATGTATTCAGACCTGATAACCCACCTAAATAGTAAATAGAGTCCACCTGTGTAATTTAATCTCAGTATAAATACAGCTGTTCCATGGAGGCCTCAGATGTTTGTTAGAGAACATTAGTGAACAAACAGCATCATGAAGCCCAAGGAACACATCAGGCATGTCGAGGATAAAATTATGGACAAGTTTAAAGCAGGGTTAGGTTATAAAATTATATCCCAAGCTTTGAAAATCTCATAGAGGACTGTTCAATCATCATTCGAGCAATGGAAAGAGTATGGCACAACTGCAAACCAGCCAAAACATAAACTGACAGGCTGGGCAAGGAGAGCATTAATCAGAGAAGCAGCCAAGAGGCCCATAGTAACTCTGGAGGAGCTGCAGCAATCCAGAGCTCAGGTGGGAGAATCTGTGCACAGGTTGAGCTAGAGCTATTTTGCAAAGCAGAATGGGCAAAAATTTGTCTCTAGATGCAAAGCTGGTAGAGACATACACCAAAAGACTTGCAGCTGTAATTGCCGTGAAAGGTGGTTCTATAAAGCATTGACTTAGGGGGACTGAATATGTATGGACACCACATTTTTCAGATTTTTATTTGTAAAAAAATTGAAAACCACAAATCATTTCCCTTCCACTTCATAATTATGCACTACTTTGTGTTGGTCTATCACATAAAATCCCAATAAAATACATTTACGTGTGTGGTTGTAACATGACAAAATACGGAAAAGTTCAAGGGGTATGAATATTTTCATAAGACAGTGAACCTGGGTGTTCACCTGGACAGTAGACTAAACTGCAGCAAGATGTTGCATATCTTTTTATAAGTGTCAGGTGGAGAGTGTTAACTTGCCTTGCGGCTATGCATTTGGAAAGCAGCACTAGAGTCAGTGACACAAAGAAAGTGAACAAACTGATAAAGAAGGCCGACTCTGTTCTAGGGACTGCTCTGGAGCCCCTAGAGCTGATTGTGGAGAGAAGAATGTTGCAAAAGTTACAAAACATAATGGACAACACCCTCTACACAACATAGTGACTAAATAACAGCGTGTCCAATCAGAGGCTTCTTCAGCTCCGCTGCAACAAAGAACAATACAGAAGGTCATTCCTGCCGACAGTAACAGAACTACACAAAAACTCCTTGTAATGATTAATGACTAATGACCAATGTTGGTGATTTGTTTATTTTGTTACTACAACAACATAATCTGTCTTTAGGATCAATAAAGTATAATTCAATTTGACTCCATCCCAGCCAAACTTGTTCACACAAACCAAAAGACTGCTAATTCTGGTACGTTCAAACAATGTTTTATTTACGGGTGTCACTATAATGGATATCATAGCCAAAGAGTTCTCTCTATAATTTTGGATGTCTAATATTAAAATTAAAAAAAATAACGTAAAAAAGAATAACAGCGCGATCAGGCACTTCAGTGTTTTGTCTCATTTTAGAAAAAAAAAACCCTCGTAACCCTCTGATATCAGAGTCATCCTTAGTAATGAAATATGCAAATATATACAATTTTTGTTCTTTTTAGGAAATGTTGTCTCAAGTTTTGGTAATCATGTGATGAGGAAAATAATCATTCAAATGGACATGCATCAAAAACTACATTTTTTCTCCCCAAAAGGTATATTTTCTAAAATATAGGATTGGGATTAAGGTTCAGGGCTATGGTTGGGGTTGGAGTCTTCATCGATGATAATTTAGACCTTAGAGGGTTAATGAAAGGTTTTTGGATTGGGTTCAGTATACGCCTCATCACAACACCCTGTGTATTGAAAGATGATATTCTATAGTGTCCAGTATGTTTAAATGTGATGCCAAGAGGTCCTGTTTAGAGGTTGGGATTATCTCACTCAACAGCCGTGTTACTACACCAAAGGACAAAAGGACTTTGGAGTGAGAATGGGAAAGGCTTTTATTATATCAGATCTTTGATTAATGTCTATTCCAAGATTAATGTTTGCTTATTATAATGACCTCAAAGTTTTAATATTTTTTCATTCAAAAAACTCTGAATGGTCAGTAGTGGCCCATGTCTTACTTTTGCCCATGAGTCTCCCAGCTGATAAATCAAACCCTGCTTGTAAAATTGTTAAAAAATAGTACCTAATGGGGCTTGAAATTGGATGGTGCCTAATTAAAGGTCTCTTCAGTAAAAATCATAGTTAATTTTGGCACTAAAAGATGAATAACACTGAAGATTAGATGTAGTTTTATGGTAGTGATATGATTTCTCTTGGAAATATGCACAGAAGTAGCAAAAGAACAAAACAGTGCTTAACACAGGAAGGAAAACCATTCCTTCTAAACAATGTAAACAGTTACCGGATTTTATAGAATCCTGGATGCTATAGAAGAAAATCATCTCATTGGTTAACCTCAAACATCTTACCGTGATGAGGATTTCAACAAACAATATAAGCGCTGGGAGAGGATAATTATTACAAACACAGCCCTTGTTGAAGGTGTAGCCTCAGCGTGTGCAGGAAACAAAGGCTTTTACTGCCAGCATGGTGCCATCGTTCATTCTTTTTTTTCTTTTCATGGTTCATTAATGACATTATCTCCTGTGGCATTTCCAGTAGACTGAAATTATGTGGTTTACTGGGGGTGCTTATGAGGAAATCTAGTTTACAAGTTGGAGGGAGGACATCTGGGTTTCCAAGACAGGACTTTGCATGGCATGTTTTGTTAAACCTTGAAAGGAGGGAGATAGAGAGACCAAATGCAGTGATTTTTCTTTAAGGGCTGCTCCACACCAAGACCTAAAATAGCCATGTCAGGATAAAAGGTGACGTAACCAAACCAAAAGGAAGTGAGGCAATGTAGCTGCTCAAGTAAGGACTTGAAGACAATCCATCATTGTTCCCTTCAGGCAACACCCAAGGCACACAGAAGAGCAGCTGGAATAGAAACATTAAAAAAAAAACATGTTCACTGAGTTCAAAGATAGTTGCTACACAACATACCATTGGATAGCAATCACTGTTGCTGTCCTTTAACCCATGTAGCTCTCAATGAGAAACACACATTTCATGTCCCGCCTCTTGGTTTTGTGACTGACAGCTGTGATTACGAAACATAAACTTGGCCAAACACTGATTCAGAGCTGGAGCCCTCCCCTTTCAAAGAACACCACCAGGAATGTGTGAATCAAACACAATGTGAAACTGTTATGATTTATGTGATACCACAATGTCAGCTAAAATTTACCAGTATTGTTATAATGGGGCAAAAAAACTCTATCACTTGTGGTAAAAATATACAACACAGCAGATTAAACTGTGTCCTTGCAGAGGCCTTGTGGAATAAGCCTGGTTTGTTTAAAGTGTTAAATGATATGGTTCACACTTTGTTTGCCTGCTGTACATACTTTGATAACACTGCTAAACAAACAAAGGAATCCAAGGAGTGCACAACACCACCTCCTTCGCATACACCCAGACTCTTAGACTATGCCCCCCAAATACACATTCTCTAATACAGAATATTAGCTTGGGAATTAAATGTCAGCACAGATTTGTCAGATGCCAACCTAAGGGGCTTCAGCACCAATCCAGTGGTGAAAACACAAATGACGAGCCCTCCTGAACAGCTAGAAAGTAGATAGCACATGGTTTATGACATAATATTGAGCAGCTGATTGTAGGCTATGGTTTTTCTGAATGATCTTTAAAGAGTTCCCATATTTGAGTGAAATGTAACATGGTGGATAAGAATGTTTGAATTAAAGTGTTCACAGACTGTACTGTATGACTTCAAAGGACTTCAAATAACTGACCATAAATGCTTTGAAGGTAAAAGCTTAACCTCAGCTGTAGGGTGGTGCTGGACTGGCGTTTGCAGGTCTTTTTTAATGTGGGCATGTACAATACATGCCTAAACCAAGGATATATTTTAGTTATGCTAGCAACATGGCTGTAGACAATGCATTACTGGTTGGTCAGTCTACACAATAGACTGTATATAAAAGACGGATGTAGCCACCTTGACATAATCTATTACTTTGTAGATTAATGTTTTGAAAGCAAGAGTTCCACATTTTGATTGTTGCCATCTTATTTTTGTTGTTATTGTTGAAGCCAGAAGTGGCCATAACAGAGAAAAAGGATGGATTGCTAAAGATAGCTGATGTCATTAGAAAGGTGCCCCTAGATGTGTGTCCATTGCACACAGATACCTAATAATCAATATTGTTGCAAACATTAAAAAAAATCATATTAGAATTTCTCAGACAAACAAACAAACAAACAAACAAACAAAACAAAGCTGAGCATTCTTCTTGGATAGTCTGTTAGTACACAGGCCATATTACATATACCATATATGTCACAAAAATGTTGGCGAGGTCCAGGTCAGTGACTTGAGTTAGCAGAGGTGAGGCCTGACAAACAGCAGCTACGCCCTTAATCCCGCATAATTTTAAGCATAATACAAGTAACTTACATAAGAATCTCCCCATTCAGAGTTTTCATGAAAAAGGAAATAAGAAACAAATACAGTTGTTTTCAAATTTTTTAAAATGTTTAATTTTACTCTGCAGTTTGGCATTTTAATACCAATCGTAATTCTGTGTTGGCTTCAGTTCAGCCCTGTAAATTTCTGCTTGGTTCAAACTGTAATATTCAACAGTTACAGTTACGTCCATAGGATTTTGGACAATAATATTTTTGTCTTAATTTTGCCTCTGCACAACACCACAGTGGATTTTATATCGAACAGTCAAAATGTGATTGAAGTGCAGACTTTAGCTTTAATTTAAAGGGTTTAAGTAAATTCTCCCTCTGGGATTAATAAAGGATTCTGATTCCCATTATGATTAACAAAATATTTTTTAAAAAAAACTGTTTAGAATTTACAGCCATTTTTATACATAGCCCCTCCAATTTTCAGAGGCTCAAAAGTAATGTTACAATTGACTGACAAGCAGTCTCGTGGCCGGTTGAAGCCTGTTCTCTCACTATTTCATGACAGATAAAAGATCTGGAGTTGATGCCAAGTGCTGAACCTGTATTTGGTATCTGTTCAATTAAACTCTCAGTGTGAGGTCTAAATAGATGTTGATGCAAAAGACGGGGGCTAACATTAGATGGAAAAACAAAGATAAACCTCCCTGATAGATAACAAAAACTTCAGGAGTGACCAAAACAACTACCTGGTACATTCTGAAAAAGGGAATGCACCAGCAAGCTCAACAACACCAAAGTGAATGATTGCAGAATCCTTTCCTCGGTTAAGAAAAGCCCATGTCAAGAACACTCTCAAGGAGGTAGGAGTATCATTGTCAAAGTCCACAATCAAGAGACACCTTCATAAATGTAAATACAGAGGATTTACAACAAGGTGCAAACTATTGGTTACATTCAAGAACAGGAAGGCCAGATTAGATATTGGCAGTAAACATCTATAAAAAAAAGCTTTCTTTGTTCTGAATTTTTTTAAAAAGTCTTTGTGCCAGAATGATGGGAAGAGAAAAGTATGGAGAAAGTTGTGATCTGACGCATACTGTCAAACATGGTGGAGACAGAGTTTTGGCATGGCCATGTATGGCTGCCAGTGGAAGTGTGTCACTAGTGTTTATTAATGATGTGACTCCTGATAGAAGTAGCAGGATGAATTCTGCTCAGATTCAGACTATTGCTGCAAAACTGATAGGATGGTAGTTTTTAATTTTAATTGAATGATGACCCAGAGCATATGGCAACAGTTTTTGCTATATGCTTTGGGTCATCATTCAACTCAAGGCAAAGAAACTGGGTATTCTTCAATGATCGAGTCAGTCTCCTAATCTCAACCTAATAGAACAACTTTTTAGTTACAGAGGACAAAACCGAAGGCAGAGAGAACCACAAACAACCATAAACAAGCAGCAACTGAAGGCAGCTGCTGAAAGTACATTATTGTAAGTCATATCTTATTGTTTAATTTAAATTAATACAAAATTACAAAAATTGTGTCATTATCCAAACATTTATTAACTTAACTGTATGGTTTAGCATTAAATTTTGTATGTACATTCAAGATCACTATAGAACTGATTGTTGATATTGATTATTGATTATTGACATTCTGTTCTGTTGTCACTATGATGCTGGAACAAGAGGTGGATAGATCATCATGTAATTTAGTGTCCACATTTATGTCACCCCCTCAGGAAAAATTATAATAAATTTGTTAAGGCCCTGATAGTTCAGCTATCACTGTCATACACAACAAAACTAATCAAATTTCAATTTCCAACAATTTCTGTTTAGTGACAATTACATTCAGCATTATTATTTGTTACTTTTAAAATCAACAAAAATAGGAAAAGATTAAAGATCCATCCATCCATCCATCCATCCATCCATCCATCCAAATATATACGTATATATTTAAAATGATATTTATTATTATATTATATTTATTTATTTTTGGCCAGTGGAACTGCTGAACAGTCATTTTCCAATACTTCCTCACTTTTCTGTTTATCAAGGAAGGCACGTGTTCTTTTATGTTTATAGCATGTCCTGCAGTTATTGTGCTGACAAAGAGAGTGTAGGAAGGGGAACATTGTCACCAGTGAAGAAAGAGGATGGAAAACAAAGAGAAAAGGAAGAGCAGCAGCTGCAAAATCAATTGCTGGGCACATACTTTAATGGAGGGAAACAGGAAATCTTAGCATTTCTCAAGAAGGTGAGATCATACTTGCCTAGAGAGATAATGAAAGTTAATACTAAGTCTGATGACAATGAATGATGTATGAACACTTAAGTTGGTTCACTTGGACTAGATAGTTGTTTGCAATATGGCACACACTACCAGAGATATCTACCAGAGAACTAGTTCATAAAATTCTAGAATATGATTAAAATATTAAAAAGATGGACAACCTTATTGATCTGGTTTGATTCTAGATCAGTTTTGTGAGAGACAAACCCTCTCATTAGGGGAAAATCAAGCTCTTCTATCTTTGTTACTTGTTTAGGGTATGGCAAATTCCACAGATGACTGCATTCCCACAGCAAGATTACAATAGTGTACTCTTTCAACCTCCTGTCAATAGGTTTGATGCTAGAGATAGCTGCAAAGCCAGAGATAATCAACTTGCTGATGGAGAAATATGTACACAAAAACAGTCAGTGTAAAATCTCTAGAATGTAACATTAAGGTGTGAAATGGAGCCATCCTGTTTGGTGGCCATGTTTGGCCAGTACTGACCTCACTGCACATGGCAGACAGCAGCAGGCATACAACTGATTTGCCTGTCATTTTGCTTACTGACAGTGTTTGTGTATTTAGTAAAATGTGTGTATGTAGCTTAGTACAAGACAAGAGTTTATTTACCTCAATCTTTTGAATCCTCCTTGGACACATTTTGGCTTTCTGTTGCATGTGTATGTATGTCCTGTGCTCATATGCACCTGCAAGCTTGTGTGCAATCACATTAACATATGTGCTTGCCTGTGCCTGTCTTTGCATGTGGCAGGTCACCACAGGAGTGGCAGTTGTTTGACAGTAATTTGTCAGTGACTCTGTGTGACAGTAAAGGAAATGCTTTGAAAAGAACAGGAGCAATTATTGACTTGAGAGTACACAACCAGTTCTGACCTCACCCAGGCTCTTGCTGGTTGAAGCATTCCATAAAAACTATTGAAAGACAGATTCAAAGGAAAGTATCTGTCAATAACAACATCCTATTAGCTGTAAGCCAGATAAAAAACAAGGAGTGGCTACTGTGCCTTACATTATGAATGGCTGTCTTGCTTGCATTAAATTTGCCTATGTTATTTCCAGCACTATTGTATTGTATCCTGTGGTGCATCCTGTTGCGGAAATAGTCAGGGACACAGGAAAACATCATGTCCCCATGGTGTAGTTGGGATGCAAAGACACACCTATAGCTTCTCCTTTCATCTAATGGACTGAGGTGGAGTAACTTCAGCAAAAGCATAATTGATGCCAGACTGAGGTATAGCACATAGTTGGAATTAGTAATGCAGTTAACACAGGGAAAATGCACTTCACATTATAATGATGTCACTACAGTTATTTAAGGTTTACCTGCAGATAGAGCCTGTAGATCACAGAATATTCAAATCACAAGCAGGACAAGGATTAATCAGAGTTCAATTTCTGCCAAGCCGACTTCATTTCATACTTTCCGTGACCTTTCACATTGTGTCATTTTCTTTTGTTGCCTGTGTTTACATATGCATACAGTTAGCTGGTTGATGGAACTCATCATTGGGTCATCATTGAGTCTTCTCTTCCATCCATTCAGGACATTGCACACAAGTGCTGTCTCAACAGGAGCTCATAAGATCATCAAGGACTCTGCCCATGCCCGCCATAGACAGCTCTCCCTGCCCTCTGGGAAGAGGTTTTGCAGCATCAGGACAAAGACAGGCAGATTGTGCAATAGTTTCATTCCCCAAGCCATCAGACTCTTGAACTCGCATTAAACCCCCATTGCACTAAGAACATTCTGATCTGTCCTGGACTTCTTAAAAATGACCCTATATTAGGGCAAATACAAAAAGACTTGACATGGTGATGAACACTGACTTTTGCTGCTATATTGCCAAGCAATATACTTACAATTCAAACACTGCTACAGTTTTCTACTATATCTTCTATAATATTGCTACACATAATTTTTCCAAAAATTTGTGTGTTTATATCCTAGGTTGATCCTTGGTGCTATATTGCTGTGCAGTATATTTATTTATTTTCTTTTACCCTGTACAGTTCTTACAAATAACACTACCAGTCAAAAGTTTGGACACGCTTGGCCATAGTGAAGTACGGCCAAAAAGCAGCACAAGAAGCTGATGAACGTCTAAACCGTGCCAAGTTTGTTCGCAATGCTGCTTGTAGAAGCATATACTTTTCCATAAATGAGGTGTAAGTTACACAGGAATACCCTGGTTCATATTCTGACTTATAAGATGATGATTTACAAGATCAAGAGGGAGAACAGGTCGAAGGTATTATGTTGCTCCATGAGAGAGTGAGCTCAGTGTGTTTCTCATCTCAACTTAAACCTCAGCAAAAGTTTGAAAAAGTATTTAATTTGACAACCCAATTATGATCCACATTTGGCTCTAGATGATAATACAAAACACAGATTCTCAATATATAGTGGTAGAAACTTAACCAATATTTATTTTTCACTGCCAGCTACGTTTATTTGTTTTTACCTGCAGGTGTTTGAGCAATGTGCGTTTCTCAGAACAGAAAGCTTTAGTAATTCCTGGAGGAAAATTGCTCTCAAGTTCAAGATGAAACAATAAAAATAAAAAAAGCTAATCACTTTTTAAATACAGACTGGATTAATTTCAGGTTGCACTGCACTGAGAAACTCTACTGGGTTATCCAAATGGAAACAACAGCCTTTTCTCACAGCGTTTTATTCTGTTGAGGTCACCCTCCCTGAGGCCAAAATGTAGAACCCTTGCAACATATCGTTTGCACCTACTGTCATAGTGACAGAGAATTCATGCAGCCTATATCAGTTTCCATTAATAAAAGAAAAAACATCCTTACAAACTATCTGAGAACATTTGCATTGCTGAAGATTCTGATCTGCTGCCACTGTTCCTCTGTAACCCACTGCCCAAAACACATGCAGCTTTATGAGGAATGCAAGCAGCATTGGTCTGGCCAACTATGTGCAGAGTTGAAGATTACAGTGAAGCCGTCACAGGTGAAAATACCAAGGAAGAGAAGAGAGAAAAAACTGTGTTACTACTTGACTAATAAGGTTTTAACAGTTCCCAGCAGTTTTAATAATAGTTTTACTACATTTTAAAATATGGAATTTAGTAATCATTTGATTTTTCCTGCCGTTTACATTAGACATTGGATAATGCAGACATTAACATCATGGGTTAAGTCAAAAGATGGGAGTGAAAATATTTAACAAAGAAAACATTTGGTGGGAATGTATATAAGGCCCTGGAATGTCTTCTTTCTCCATGCATACCAAAACCCTAAGAGCACATTATCATAAGTTAAGCTGTACATACTGTATATTTTGTTAATATTACTATTATTGGTTACAACTCAAATATTTGGCTATATCAATGGTTTGGCATTATTGTTTAAAAAAAAGTCATGAAGATAAAGTTCCTCAAAAAATGTACTTGGACTTTAATGCCATTCATTCCTCAAGAAAAACAATACTGAAGGTAGTTCATGTGAAGCTGCAGAGTAAATATGGGGCCAGTAACAGTCATGTGAAAAAGAAAGTTTTCACAGGACCCTATGCAGTCTTGTAAAAATCTAAGTACACCTTTACTGATTGTACAGGAATTCAGAATCAGAATCAGAATACTTTATTAATCCCCGGAGGAAAATTACTTAAGAGTAATGGTAAGGTAAGTTGCAGCCAGGTGCTGCTAATCAAGTGCACCTGATTAATTGAGCCAGTGTGGGAACCTCTAGAAAATCAGAAACTTTGGTAAATTGATGGTCTCGGCTGTTCAGGCACAATACTACTACCTTCTCAGGAGTGGATGTCCCAGCAAATTCACCCCAAGGTCAGATCACGTAATACTGAGGGAAGCTGCAAAAAAATTAAGAGCTACATCTCAGGCTGTACAGGCCTCAGTTAACAAGTGAAAGCACAAATGGAAAAAGACTGATCAAATATAGCTTATTTAGAAGGGTTACTGGAAGAAAACTTTTTCGTTTTAAAAAGAACATGACAGCACAAAGCTGCATCTTAACCAACCACAAGACTTCTGGAACAGTGTCTTTTGGACAGAAGAGACCAAAGAAAAGATGTCTAGGCATAATGCATAGTGTTATGTTTGGTGAAAATTAAACAACTCATACCAACTGTCATGTGTGCTAGATTGAGGGGTAATGATATGGGTTCGATTTGCAGCCACAGGACCTTTGCGCCATACAGTCATTGTGTTACTATGAACTCCTCTGTATAACAAAATGCTCTAAAGTCAAATGTGAGGTCATCCTTCTGCAAGTGAAAGCTTGCTGAATTTCGGTCATACAACAGGACAATGATTCCAAACCCACTTGCAAACTTACAACAGAATGGCTGAAAAGAAAATTATGGCGTTGTGATGGCCCAGCCAAAATCCAGACCTTAACCCAACTGAAATAGTGTGGTATGACCTTAAGAGGGCAGTGCATAAATAAATGCATACAAAACTCAAAAAACTGATGCAACGTTGAAAAGAAGTTTCCTCACATCGATGTGAAAGCCTGATGCAGTCATACAGAAAAAGATTACTTCAAGTGTAGCTGTAAAAACATGAATCATAGGGTGTACTTATGAAAACCTTTCCAACTGTTCCATTTACCTGATTATGTAATGATGTTTATGGCTACTTTTACTATTTATTACTTTCATCTTGAGAAGATATGCCAGACACACTCTGTCATCTGTGCACCACTGTATTATAAGAGCCAAGAAATTTTCTTCTTCTTCTTCTTCTTCTTCGGGCTGCTCCCTTTTGGGGTCACCACAGCGGATCAGATATTATGAATCCGCTGTGGATTTGGCAAAGATTTTACGTTGGATGCCCTTCCTAAAGCAACCCTCCCCATTAACCCGGTACACTTGCGTGTGGCCCCTGTGGCTGGGTTCAGAACCAAGAAATCAAAAGCAAATAAATATATTAATGATAAAATAACTTCTTGCCATGAGTGTTGTTGTCTATAAAAATTCATTTTTCATCAAAATAAATTCATAACTGTAATATAGATTTGATTCTTTTCAGTTTTTTCAAAATGTGTATTGTTACATGGATAGGCTGACCAGATCCCCACAAAGTGGGACAAAGACTGGCATATCCATTTGAGCTATATCTGACACTTTTTAGCCAATTATGACACACACACACACACACACACACACACACACACACACACACACACACACACA
>VUQH01016163.1:3151-23981 GCA_015106775.1 Etroplus canarensis | reverse complement strand
GTAATAGCAATACCAATCTGTTTGTCTTTACACCATTCTGGTCCAGACTGAAATGTCTCCACAACTGTTGGATGCATTGTTATGTATCAGGGAATGACGATCTCTTGCCCTTTCATCTTTTACCATCTGCAGGTTGACATTTATGGTCTTGGGTGAAATATATCAACTGCTGGGTTGATTGTCATGATGTTTCATGCACACTTTCATGTTTCCCTCCAGCTGAATTTTAATATAGTTATTATATAAGTTAATTGTTGACCCAAATCCTTGTCTAATGCAATATTTCATTTGACAAGCAAACTTTGCATCCAGGTGATCATGCGTAACCTGACCACAGAGGAGGTGTCAGTGTTCACCTATGAAGGGTGGCTGTCCAGGACACATGGACCCAAAAGGACCATGATCTGTGAGATGGCTGCTGTTGTGGATGAGGAGATGATGGTGGAGCTCACTACCTACACCGTCCAGGTCAAGACCAGTGATGTTGCAGGTAGCTCCTAAACACAGCTCTGGGGTCCAGTTTGAAACAATTTCAATGCAGAGGGATTGCAAACATAAATTTAGGGCAGGAGCTTTTGCACTTTTTCCTTAACTTTTTCTGTAAATAACCAGCATAGTTATGGCAAGCACCTATCTGCAATGCCTGTAATATGCTGTAAGTATTTAGAGGGGAGGATTATGCCCATTTCCACCTCCTTTTCATTCTTGGTACAGTTTAAAATAATCCCTATTTATCTTATACAGGGTCTTGGTGTTGCCTTTCAGTTCATTCTGTGTTTTAGCTCCTCTCCTTTTAAGGCCACCCTGCCTTTAAGCCAAACTGTGTCTGTTTTGCTACCACTCATAGACAGAAGGTTTAAAGAGCAGGTTTGATGGCCTTCTGTGTTCACAGCAATAGCTGTGGAGCTGAGATGATCTTATTACGGATATTTTTTCTTAGGGACATCATGCAGAGCCAAGACTAGAAAAACTATCTGAACATGAACATTTAAAGCAGTCTGCAGGCTGAGATTTTGACTCACAAGGATCTTGCACATATGCTATGGTCATTATTTGACAACTTGGCCATGTTTATTATGACAACCCAATATTATGACAGGATATGTGACAGAAGAAATGAAAAGTACACAGGATCTCCTTTCAAACCTGTTTTCTAAACTCTTTGGACTGTTTTAAAATTCTATTTGTAATTGCTAATCATATCAGTCTACCAGTAGTGTCCCTGGTAGTGTAGTGGTTTGCGCATTTGCCTTTGAAGCAAAAGGCTCCTGGTTTGATTCCAGGTGGGGACACAAGTGTATGTTTTGTGACCATTTGAAGATTCTAATTGTTTTATCTGAACATTTTAGGGGCTTTGAAATATCAAATCATTCAGTAATTCACAAGAAAATAGGAACATGAATAGAAACAAGAAGCATAATTTATATTTAAGTTTCAGTTTTTAAAACCTCAGATGTATCTGACAAGTGTCTCAGTGTCCAGTTTTGAAGGCGTGTATCTAAATGGCATAAAACCAGTATAAATCGACTCATATTGTTAAGATCTGACATGCAAGGTAAAGGAACTAAAAGGTTCACATGCAGTCAACAAGTGAAGGACTCTGGTCAGCGGAACAATTTAATTTTTAAATGTTTCCTGGATCATATCCAGGAAATCGACTGTTTTCAGACCACTTTCTTAGGAAACACCAGAGAGCATTCTGCATTAGAGTGTGATCAGGTAGCTTTATACTGAAAAGCCATCTGATCAAAAAAGTTACTACTTTGAAGAGACTAATTAGTGTATGACTACATCCCATGTTTTCAGTCACTATCCAAAGATCAAGGCTGAGTTAGAGCCTCATTTTGCTTGCCCTTGTGCAGGGGTTTGTGTTTTCCGAGGAGGAACCAAGGTGGAATAATTCATGCTTGAATCCTACATGTTAATTAAAGAGATCCTCTTCAGAAGCCCCCTTCACTCCCCTGCTCTGTCTTTTCTTCGTACTGTATTTTCTCTAGCTCAGTTGCTCTGCTGATCAATACGATAGCATGGCGAGAAGTCTGAGCCGACTTCAAAGGGCTGCTCTCTGCCACAGGCAGTTACTGGAAACTAAGATGTAGCCCTGCACCATCACTGAGGCTCTGGAAGAAATAATGAGCTGGGCTGATACATACACATACGCACATACTGTGTACACACAAACAACATCACATAGGCAGAACCATGCATATTGTAATGTCATCCTTTAGGATCTTATAGTGTGATGCATGAGTAGTTTGAAGAGTCACTGAAGATCCAGGATGTACATTAGCATATTTGTGGGAGTGTGAAAAGAAAAAAAATGAATGGCAACACAGTATATTGAAAGCAGCTTTTAAAATTATCTAAATTTCTAATATTGCTAACATTATAATTTCTCACTGAAACTACAAGACTGTTAAAATAACAGCTTTCTTGCTTACTGTACAGATGCAAGTTTAAATAAGGACACTAAAAACATGCTGCAGGCAGAGTGAGGTTTGTGCACACCAGAATCTAACCGACTGTGATAAAATAATAAAGCGCAGAGGGATTATAGATGCACTGAGTCTGAGTCAGAGAACCAAGCTTTCCCTGCTCCCCCAGTTTACTCTTCAGGTAGTGATTGTCAGGGCTTTACAATCTCTTTACTGGCAAGGAACTCTCAGAAGCAGTTTAAATGCATTGCACATACACAACAAAATGCTCACACTTTTTAATTTAGAATCAACACACTCTAAAACTGTTGACTGTTGATCCCTCTTAACCAAATTAATATCAAAAACACAATTATAGTCAGTTTCAGTGACACTAAAGAATTATATAATAGTTCATTTCATTTAGCGATGATTGTGCTACTGTAGAATGTGAAATTGTGACTTTATAGTCTCACCACAGTTATGTCTACAATTCACTCAGTTTGTTTAATCCAGTGAAGGCAGATCACTTAAGTTTGTCGAGGAAGGCTGAATTTCTGATTTTATTTTCTAAACAGCAGACTCTCTCATGTCTCCTCAGGGGCAGGCACAGATGCCAATGTGTGGATCATTATTTTTGGAGAGAACGGGGACACGGGGACTCTGGCACTGAAAGAAAGCAACAAATCCAACAAGTTTGAACGCAAGCAGGTGGACACATTTCGCTTCCTAGAGATCCTCAGCCTGGGAGACCTCTCCAAAGTACGAGTCTGGCATGATAACACAGGTCAGTTGCTCTGAAAAACAGTCTCTATGCATGTTAGACTTCTTAAAATAACCTGAACTGTACTTAAACTGATTTTTTTTTTTAAAGTTCTGTATGCTGGTGTCTTTGTATCTCGTTACATCTAGGTATTGCTCCAGGCTGGCACTTGGAGTATATTGATGTGAAGGATGAGTTCATGGACAAAACATTTCGCTTTCCCTGTGACCGCTGGCTTGCCAAGAATGATGATGATGGACAGATAATGAGAGAGCTGGCCTGTGCTAACAATGACTACTTAGACCTCAATGAGAAGACCAGTAAGGCCAGCTCCTCACAATACTAAATTATCCCATATGTGTAAAGGTATCTTTGGGAAAAAATTTTGAGGACAACTGAGACTATTTACTATAACTGGGTTTGTTTCTCTGTCTGACAGAGTATGAAATTTGTATCACAACTGGAGACACAGCCGAAGCTGAAACCAAAGAAAACGCATGGATTGTACTTGAGGGGAGAAAGGGCCGATCAAAAGAATTTGTAATGGAGAACTCCTCAAAGAAGAAGAGGTTCTTGCGGTAGGTACTTGCAGCAAGATTAACTCGGTCACTGGCAGCTTCTTTGCATGAAAAAGCTCAGAAAAATGTGCTTTCTCTCCCTCTAGTTCTCCCTTTGCACTCATTATGATAATCCTACCAGCACAAAGTACTTGAGCCCCGACCAACGCTGCACTCTGCTGTCATGACATTACACCCTCCTGTTAGAAATTCACTCTGACAGAACAAACTGGCAGTGACATGAATTTCAATTAATGTGAACTAATTCAAGAGAATATCTGCTCAATCCAACATATCTGTGTTCCTCTCTTTAAGGGGAAATGTTGACAGGTTTGAGTTTTCATCCAAGAACCTGGGCGATATTGCTGGTATCTGCTTGGGCCACACACCCAAGGATGGAAAGAAAGTAAAGGTGGAGGTTTACTGGCATGTGGAGGAGGTTGTTGTGACTGAAAGAGAACTGGGGAACAAGTAAGACAGCTACTCCTACATAACAGTCCTTCATTTATTATTTTCACCATCAATTTGTTGATATTTCCAAATACTCAAACTTTATTCTCTCTTCTCTCCAGGTACATTTTCAAATGCGATTCCCTAATCCAGCTTTCTCCAAAGAGAGATGATTTCTTGACCTTTGAGTGCACAAAGACAATTGAGAGCTTTGCCAGTAAAGCTCGAAGCCTGGTACCTGTCAAATATGAGATCATCATTATCACAGGTGATGAGAAGGGCGCAGGAACAGATGCCAATGTTTTCATTACTCTCTATGGTACCAATGGAGATTCAGGCCGCCGGCAACTGCGTCAGAAGTTTCGCAACCTTTTTGAACGTGAGCAAACAGACCGTTTTTTGCTGGAAATGCTAGACATGGGAGAGCTGCAGAAAGTTCGGGTAGAACACGACAACTCTGGTCTCAGCCCCGGCTGGCTGCTCGATCGTGTGGAAGTCACCAACACAGCCAATGGTGTTACCACCATCTTTCTCTGTGGGAAGTGGCTGGACATTAAAAGGGCTGATGGACAGATCTCCAGGGTCCTCTATCCTAAATATTAAAAACTCCCACAGTAGAAGGATGTCCTCTTACATTTAAAAGTAATAACCAAAGAGATTCTGCTTCTGGCATGTTTTATATCTCAGGAACTGAAACAGATTTTTACATTCATATTTTTTAAACTATACCTTGGTCAGATATGTTATACAACAGTCTGCAATGAAATACAGTGATGACAATCAGCACACTTCTATGGTCAGGAAAACAAAGTGCCATTCTTTTTAAATGTGAAACATCAGGGATAGTTTACACTGTTTTGTTTAATAGTGGTTTTATAAAATTAATAAATGCATGAACATTTTTGTAATACACGGTTTTAAACCTTTGACTTGCTAGTAGGTCTAAACCTTTATATTAAAATCTATTTAAAGCAGAAATCTATCTGGGTTTGTTACAACAATGAAAAATGTGTTAACCATGCTGTCAAACTTTAATAATTAAAACATTTGCCAAGTTTTTTTTAGTTTTTTTTTAACATGACTTTAAAAAATCATAAAATTAGTAACTCATAGCCATAGCTGTACTGATGTACTTATGTCCTGGACTGCTTTAAAAAACTGTAGGCTACATGAGCAAATGGCAACTTAGGGTGCACTCACACTAGGTCATCCATATCATGCTCAAGTCCTGTTGGTTTGACTAGTATGATCACTGTGAACCGTGTTTTGCTTTTCCTATCTTTAATTTCCTAAACAACCTCTCTAATTTTGTAGCTGTGTTTCAAATCATGCTCAAGCATGGTACAAAGCAACTGTGCCCTATTGATATGCTCCTAAGTGGGTATACTACCAATTCAGGCTGAAGCCTGAGGAGATGTAGCTACATCATCCTATTCGTAATTAACATCAGATTATGTTTGAATTCCATGTTATTAAAACTTATTGAAATGATCCCTGCAAAGGTGAATGTTTATAGCAAACTTCAGCTTTCTGGTATTCATGTGAAGGCTAGTAGCAGGAAGAAGACATAGGTGGCCATAGGAAGCCTGAAAAAAATTTAAAAATCAAATCAAATCTGTGTCTGTGCAGTATATCCTCACAGCCTATGCAACTTGCAAACCAATCTTGTCAGCATTAGCCGATGAGTAAGCAGTCCTCCCCGTTCACCAACTATGGTCACCTTGCCAAAAAAGAAAAAAACAACATAGTGAAGGCCAAAAAAGGTACTAAGAGACAAATCTTTGATTTTCCCCTTAAACATTTTTATTGTATATTCACAATATATGAAAGGGATTACCTGCAATATGATGTGTGATTTAGTGACATATCCCCAAACCACCTTTTGTAGGAAAAATAGAACTTTTCAGTTAAATAGTTTGAGATTAGTTTATGCTCCCCAGCACAGAGAAGCTATTTTCAGTGAAATTCAGTGAACGCCTGTCCATCAGCAAATGTCAACAGATAATTGTAGCAACAAGTTGTAGGAGCATTTAGCTGCCAAGATGTAAAACGGAGTCTTAATGAGATTAATATTTGCAATTATTTTCAACAGTTGAGTAAATGATCTTAATATGTCGTTAAGGTTTGTTATTTACAGTGTTAGCACATTTAAAGCATAATTTTTGTGGCCAAAAAAATATTGCTTTAACATCTAGTAAACATTCTAATACAGAAACAGAGATTCCTTGATTTATTAGGACATGCACTTACTGGCCACTTCATTAGATATATCTTGTTAGCACAGGGTTGGACCCCATTTTGCCTTCAGAACTGCCTTAACTCACATTGGCATAGGTGCTGGAAACATTCCTCAAAGATTTTGTCCACATTGAAATGATAGTATCACAAATCTCCTGTTCCACCACATCCCAAATGTGCTCTAGTGGATTGAAATGTGGTGACTGTGGAGGCCATTTGAGTACAGTGAACTCAATGCTATGTTCCAAAACCATTTTGAGATGAACTGAACTCTGTGACATGGGATGTTATCCTGTTGGATGCAGCCATCAGAAGATGTGTACATCTTTCTGGTCATAAAAGGATGGACATGGTTAGCAGCAATACTCAGGTAGGCTGTGGCATTTACGTGAAGCTCAGTTGGTACTAAGGGGCCTAAAGCGTACCAAGAAAATCTCTGCCACACGATTATGCCACCAGCAGCAGCCTGAACCATTGATAAACGGCAGGAGGCATCCATGCTTTTAAGTTGTTTATACCTATAATGGCCCTACCACCTTAATGTTGCGTGGGAAATCGAGACCCATCAGACCAGGCAATTTTTTTCCAATCTTCTACTGTCCAGTTTTGGTGAGCTTGTGAAAACTGTAGCCTAAGTTCGCTGTTCTTAGCTGACAGGAGTGGCGCCTGGTGTGGTCTTCTCCTGCAGTCCATCTGCTTCAAGTTTCAAGGTGTTGTACATTCAGTGATGCCTCTTTGAATACCTTTGTCGATTCTCAGTAAACCTTAGAGATGGATAGGAAAATAACAGTAGATCTGTAGTTTCAGAAATTCCCAGCCCAACCTGTGTGACACCAACAATCATGTCACATTCAAATTCAGTTTTTCTTTTGCATTCTGGTGATTGGTTTGAACTTCAGTAGGTCATCTTGACCATGTCTACATGCCTAAATCCAATGAGTTGCTACCATGGGATTGGCTGCTTAGATATAAAGAGCAGTTAGCAGGTATACCTAACGAAGTGGCCAGTAAGTGTATAAACTGATTCACAAGACAACTAGAAACTTTCCACTTCAGGTAAACATGAAGCATCAAAAATTACTGCAGTTTGAGGGAAATCTTAGACAAAAATTTGACAAGCAAAAATAAGTTCACCTCCATTTTATCAAGTTTATTACAAAAAGAGCACATATAAAAGGATAATATACAAGCCATGAAACAAAATAAAAATTAAAAACGGAACAGTTTGGGTTTAGCAATGCAACTTTTGAGATCATTATCATTATTATTATTAGTAGTAATAATAAATAAAGTACAAAATGCCACCAAATGTAAATCTGACATTTATCCATAGTAGGCTCAGCCACTTCTTCATCAACACGCTCATCACCATTAATGCGCTATTGCTTTAATATTAATGATAAATAGTTTTATTTTCAGATAAAATATCCTATATTGAAAAACATTGCGCAGTCACAGCTAAACAGCAGGTTTTCATACAAGGATGGCGGCAGCCCTTTCACTGGCACTTTTTGGGATAGTTTCTCTTCACTTTTTGTTTTTCAGATTCAAGCAGCAACAAAATTTATATTTTTTTCTGTTATATTCTTTGTATATATTTTCACCATATACTATGAAACCATTGCGACTACACTGAAACCTGAGAAAACATGCATTTTTAGAAAAAGGTTGTGCTTTAAATCCTTGTCTTCCTTTTTAGACTGTGAAAGCAGAGGATAGTTTAGAGGAGGGGGGATGGACGGTAAAATCAAACAGAAATGGAAAGAAGAGGAGGAAACAGAATAGAAAATGATCTAAAAACAGATGTAAAGCCCACAGTGAAACATGCCTCTTTATAGTCAGAGCTATTTCAACAACATGTAATGCTTCAGTACTACAAACCAGCAGCTATTTTGAACAATTTGACTTGAATTTTTGAGTATAATGGCTTTAGTCAAATGTTGTCTTAGCTCCTTCTTTTTTCCATTCATTTAATTAACTATGCAACCAATAAGGCATGGTGGCTTCATGGACTGATTGTTATTCATGGTTTCAGTTATATGGAAATATCCCCTAACACTTAAAGCGAGGCACTTGTTATGCTTAAGTCTACAAACTATATTGGAAAAACAAGTGAACAGAGAAACACCAGCGAGATGAAAACTAAAGAGAAAATACAAAGAGTTAAAGCAAAGGAAGATGCTTCATTAAGACCCATAGTGCATTGTGAGAAGCAGAGCATAAAAAATAAAAGCCAGTTAATTTAAATAATCTAAAACCTTTTTTGCCAGTGAGAGGGTTCCCATATTTAAACAAGTTAGTGCAAAACAAAAAAGTCACAAACTAAAACCAGTTCACTTGCAGTTTGTCCACTACATCACAGCATGGGGGATTGGAGAGATTGCATTGAATGGAATGTAACCAAGATCCACAGCACCACATGGAGAGAGAGAAAAAGATACAGAGAGAGAGAACAAGAGAGAGAGCGGGAGAGAGAGAGGGAGAGAGAAACGAAGAGCGGGCTCAGTAGCTCAGCCTTGGTCAGTAAACATCACTCAGCCAGCTTGTGGAGATCAAACAGCAGATCTAATTTTTTCTTTTAACTTTTAGTGTTCCAAAAATGTACAACTGCATGCAAAGCATTCCCATTTAAAACAATGCAAAAATGAGGTATCCATTTTTTAATAGCCTTTTTGTGTTATTTGTAAATAAATAAATTATGATTCAGTCACTCCAACTCAAAAAAACTATATAAAATTAAATACATACCCACAATATCTACAGTTAGTAATAAATTATGATTGTTAAATACTTAAGGCATCTCAACTGACAACACCCTGTGTAAACTATGACAACTTCATCACAGATGACTCCACTACAGGAGGAGGCAGTGTCAACACTGGCAGTGCACAAGACAGGAAGAAGTAAGCCTTGTTAATTGAGTCTCTGGGCCAAGTGTTATCCTTTACGATCACAGTGCATAGGACAGTGAGGGTCCTAAAGGCGTCCTGTAACGCACACAACTCTGTGGAACTGAAGTGACAAGCTGACACAAAGCGTAAAAAAAAAGTGGTGATAGAGAGAGAGGGTGTTTTAACAGCCTGACTGTTTTCCTGCTGTCCTGCCGTCTCGTGTCTATGTGCACTGTGAGAGGGAGGCTGCCTCCATCGCACCATGTTCTACATGTTCTAGCAAATACAGCATAGCAACCAGCATAGCAACCACGAGGGGAGGTCTGTCACACGAATACACAAGATCAATACACAAGCTCCTCTCCCAGCTCAAAAACTGCATGACTCTATACCTATATATAAACCAAATGCAATACCGAGGAAAAACTTTTGTTGCTATAACTAATGTCACATGTGCTTGTTCTTTAGGCAATAAGGTAAACATTAAAAACAGGATCCCATTGTCGCCGCCAAAGGGGATGGGATAACACACGCTACGAGTCAGAGGAGCAAACCGCTGACTTTTTTTTAAAAAACTTGTTAGTGTTGAGAAGATAGTCACAGCTCAGATTAACTAAGTCATGCACAGGCGTCTCTGTACCTTTTGAAATTGAAGAAACGCTACCAAAGCTAACAGCCCTAGTCCAAAATGAAACATGCATTTTATTTTTTTTTTGAGTGTGCACTGTGCTACCACTGGCCCAGCGCCAGATGGAAATGCAGGTACAAGGGCAGCTAAATCCTCCCACCTCGCTCTGCAGTGCATGATAGCTTCTTTTGTTCATCCCTTTTTTTGGCTTTGTGTTGTATAAGCACTCCAGTGGCCATGCTATTAACCTACAGTGAGTTAAAGTCATGTTCGACATCCACACGTTTGTAAGAAACATTCTTTAAGTGACACACAGCAGGGCAGAGCACATGAAACCTGTGTGCAGATTCAAGCTACACTGTGACAAAATGCATTTTGGTAAAACACTTTTTTTTAAAATTTTAAACACAAAAACAACTCAGTCACTGGGTTTTCCCTGACAGTGAATGAGACCTAATCACATGACACCATCGCACATGACACCAACCCAAGGTAAATGTACAACTGTATTGCAAAATGTCAAAGCTGCATGAGAGAATTAAAACACTCAGCTAGCCGGTGCGTGGCCTCAAGAAGGCGACACCAGATATCACTTGTTGGTTACTGCTACTCTACTACGACCACAAATGATCTTTAGGTAAACATGGCATCAGAGCATTTAGGTTCTGTTAAGCTTTCTTGCGTGGCAGAATATTCATTTTGATTGTATTTGAAAAGAGAGAAATATATATATTGTATATATATAGAAAGAGAGAGAGAGAGAGAGAGAGAAAGAAGAGAGAAAAAGTAGCCAGCTAAGTGTGGGGTTATGTGTTTTCTAGTCTCAGGACATTAAGTCATGGCTTTGAGGACATGCTACACAGCCCCAGGCTACCTACAGTACAACACCACAACAGCAACAACAACCCCATGTAAGACCAGCAAGCTACAAGTAAACCCTGTGTATATGAGTATGTGTTTGTTAGCGTGTCTTTTGCTTCCAGAGGGATGTGCTTCTATATAAAGAGAGTCCTTTGCGGCCTCTCGTGCAGTTAGTGTTCCTGGCTTGGCTCAGTAAAGCGTGACTCAGAAGGGTGGTGATGTCACATGATGTCTGGAGACATTTGGCAAAGCACCCAAAGGGGAGGGGGCGGGAAGGCTGGCAAGCCGGGGTGGAAGAAAGCAGGAATCACACGGGGGTGATTGAATCACAAGAGTGTTGGATCTCATCAGCTGTCAGGGTTCAGCTGTGTTTCGATGTCAACCCGACAAATCGGACACTTCCTGCTGGTGGCCAGCCACTGGTCCACGCAGCCCTGGTGGAAGAGATGCATGCAGGGCAGCCTCCTGGAGGATAGGAAGAAAGAGAAATTTTAGGGTCAGTCTTGATTCACATAAGCAAGGATGACTCTCCTAAAGCATACAGTATGAGCTTGTGAAGAACTTCAGACACGGGCAGGGAGTTCATTTTGTTCATTCAGGCATGTTCAAGCAGTCACTCCCAAATGCCACTCAAACAGCTGAGACTTTATGCTGTAAACAGACCCTCTTTCCTCATCCTGGGGGACAGTTCGTGTTACCTAAACATTCACTGCCCACCTTTGAAATGCATGCGCTTAATGGAACAAATTCACATTTCCACAATTACATTTTCAGAGTTAGAAGAAAGAGATTGCTACTACTCTCATGCCTGTGCATAACTTATGAAGATACAACCATCAGCTGGTTAGCTTAACTTAGGAAACAGTTGGAACAGCCTAGCCTCTAGAGTTCATTAAGAAACAAGTTAGTTTAATCCACAGAACAAAAACTAAGTAATCAAATTGTAAGTACATGGGAAGCTAAGTATTAGACTATTTCTTAGCCATGACCTGCAGCCTGGAGTCCCCACTATTTGCGTGGCAATTGCACAGAACAAAAGCACATTCATTCACAAGTGTCACTGGAAAACTTGGTCCCTGACTGGGAAAATTCTGATGAAAGATCAAGACAGAAAACTGAAAGAAACATGATGGACAAAAGTAAATGTTTGATCAACTGTAAGAAACTTTTGTTGCATATATTGCATATACAATTTTCTGTTATATGCAGTCATGAAAAAGTAAGTAAACTCCATGATTCAGTACCTTGTAGAACCACCTTTAGCAGTACTAACTTAAAGTAATCATTTTCTGTATGACTTCATCAAGGTCTCGCATTATTGCAGAGGAATTTTAGCCCAGTCTTGCTTCAGTTCATTGAGGTTTGCAGGCAGCTCTTTTAAGGTTCCATCACAGCATTTCAGTTGTTCAGTTGGTTTATTTCTGGACTTTGGCTGACTGCAACACTTTGATTCTTTTCTTTTTCAGCCAATCTGTTGTAGATTTGCTGATGTGCTTAGGATCACTGTCCTGTCGAATGACCCAATTTCAGGCAAGCTTTAGCTGTCAGACAGATGGCCTCATACTTGACTCTAGAATACTTTGGTATACAAAGGATTTCATGGTTGATTCAATGACTGCAAAGTGACCAGGTCATGTGGCTGCAAAACAAGCCCAAATCATCACCCCTCCACCACTGTGCTTGACAGCTGGTGTGAGGTCTTGTTGCTAATGTATCGTGTTTGGTTTTGGCCAAATATGGCACTGTGTATTATGGCCTAACATGTCCATTTTGATCTCCACTGTCCAAGGGACATTGTTCCAGAAGTCTTGTGGTTTGTTCAGGTGCAACTTTGCAAACCTAAGCCCCGCTGCCATGTTCTTTTTAGAGAGAACAGTCTTTCTCCTGGCTTCCAAACAAACCCTACTTGTTCAGTCTTTTTCTTATTGTCAATTAGGAACAATTTGAAGTATTAACATGTTAACTGAGGCCTGTAGAGTCTGAGATCAGATCTTGGATTTTTTGTTTGTTTGTTTTGAACAGTCCGACCTTGGGATGAAGTTCCTGGACTGTCTGCTCTTAGGACAATTGTGGCATTATGTTAACACACACCGGAATGCTCCAAACCATCAAACTGCCAAAACTTCTGCTTTTATAGAGGTGGTCACACTGACTGATGATCAGTTAAACAAGTGCCTTTGATTAAACAGCACTTGGCCACTACATATCCTTCCTATTCCTGTGAAAGCAGTAAGAACAAGCTTAGTTTTTTACAGGACTGTAAAGAATCCTGTGAAAACTTCATTTTTTCAGAATCAGAATCAGAATACTTTATTAATCCCTATGACTGTATATATTTTTAATATTGTATTTATTATAATTATTACTAAAAGTCCTGATAATAAATCAGATAAAGCAAAATTTATTACATACTGGAAACATCTATCAAATCATCATATCATATGGAAACAATAGGAGTGATAAAACTGTAAAAGTTCTGTTACACAAAAATGCAAGGAAGCACTGATGGGAATGACAGTAATTCCTGTAACCATGACTGTTTAATCTCTCGCCATCGCTTGATTTGTCACTCATGCTATTAGCGTGTTTGCTGTCAAGCAATTTCATACTGTGCAGAAATCCAGCTTATATTTCATCTTCCCCATCAGTCCCTGTTGTCTAGGCTCATCTTATTCCTTCATTACTTTATTTTATTTTATCTCTAAGCTAAGCTCATCAGCTGCTCCCTGTAACATCATATTTCCCATACAAACATTATGCTATTGATTTTTCAAATTGAACTCACTGCCATAAACAGAATGCATTGTATTTTGCATTAATATTTTCATAATTCTGGGTTTACAAAGTATTTATTACCTGACATCCTCCCCATCCTCCAGCATGGACAAACATATGGTACATTTTTCATCCACATCTGTTTCCTCCTCCTCCCCAATCTTCAGCTGCAGGGGCTTTCTCTGTTAGCCAGATTACAGAGAGATAAAAGGTAGGGTCAGAATAAAAAAAGGTTCAACAGATTTTTTTTCTCTGTGAGTTAACTTCTGTTATCTGTCATACCTTCTTGTATTTGTGTGGAAAAGTAAACCGCTCTATGGTTGTCTGAACAGCTCCTCTGCTGACACTCCCCAGCCGATCCTCCAGCTGCAACAGCTCCTGCAGAAACAGTTGAGTTTAAAGAGAATAAAACAGGATACTAAAAGAGAAAAGCTACTACATGGGCATCAAGTGGTTTGATTCAGTGCTGTTTTCAAGGTCAGGAAAGAACTCTGAAAATCGCATAAGGTATAACTTCAAATATCTACATTTCAGCTGAATAAACTACCTTCTTACGAAGATCATTTGATGATTCTGACTGAAAGTTACAGAACAGCTACTACATATAAATAAGATGAGATTGTTTTGTAAACTTAAGTAGAGTTGGGGTGACATAGTGACACAGTTAGAAAGTCCAGGATTTGATGGATGGATGGAAAGTCAGTTGGACATAATTAGAGACAGATTTACCTCATAACTTTCTCGCACAGCAGTGGCATGCCTTGAAGGATTCAGACTTTGAAGTGCCAACAGGTGCAGCTGAGGGTATGGGTAGTTTCTGATTTCATGCACAACCTAGTAAAGCAAAATCTTTTGTTATATTGCAGGAATGTTGAGAATACTTAAGGTCATACAAATACCAAAACTATGTTTCTATTTGCAAAACATCAAAACTATGCTGCTAAATTTGGTATGTAACTCTTGATGCTGTCAGTTAAATTCTGTCATCGTGTGTTACCTTACATGGGGCCAGTACCAATACCGCAAAAATGATGTGACACAACAGATAAATGTCTTCTTATGTCCCGACGTGCTGATATTAGTCGACATATATTGGCCAGTAATGTAGTGCTTAGACTGTATACTAGTGCTCCCAATTTGCACCTGTTAGCTTTGATCATTCAGTTTTGACTCTTATGTATCAAGATGTCCAGTGAAACCTGACAGAAGAAGTGATGTGGAAAAACATTTGAAGATAAAGATGGCATGTGGCACAATCTGTGACCAACATACCACTTGTGCAGAGGATGTGTTCCTGGGGAAGTGGTGCATTCGAGGGGAGGCCAGGTAATGCTGATAGTGCTGTGGAAGCTGCTGGAGCTGGTACTGATGGTGAGGGAGGCCAGCATCTACGCTGAGATCCCTGCAGAAAGAGAGACACGTGGCTAAATTAACAACACCCATGCCAGGCAATGTGACAGACAGACAGATGGGTGGATAGATAAAAAGATGGGATCCTTTTTCATCTCTGTGGGATTCTCTTTAATTTCTAGCAGTGACTCACCAGTCGGTGCCTTCGGCCAGGTACCGTGGCTGCTGTGTCATTGGCTGAGGGACATGGAGGGGAGGGGAGTATTCATAGCCTGAACGCAGTCTGTGAGGGTTCAGGGGAATACGCTCCTGGGCTCTTCTGCAATTAGAAAATGATAAAAAAATATTTAATTTTCTTTTTGTTGTATTGGCATCAGGGTTTGTATGGAGTTGTATTACTACCTGGAGTGTGGGAGGATCCTGCGATGCTGCGCTTCAAGGAGCTGCTGCTGGATGAGGTATTGCTGGTGTAAGGCCTGAGGTAGGAATGAAGGCCCCGGCACATCCTGAAACTGAGGGGGTCCAGGCAGGGCAGTTAGGGGCGGATGGTGTGTTGGGGGCAGGTGGGTGGCCAGGCCTGTCTGTGGTGGCTGGCTGGCGTGTCCTAGAGGAAACTCGGCTGAGATGGGTGCCTGGGGAGTGCCCAGGTGAAAGTGTCGACAGGAGGTAGCATGGCTGTGTTGATGCCTGGTGAAGTGTGCTCCTATTGGAAATAAATGCAAGGGATCAAAATTGAGCAGCATTACTTTCATTAAAACAGGGAGATGAACCACTCCTGCAACCACTTTCACACATACATACAAGCATGCATTCGACAACCAGTCACACAGAGAGAACTGGAGACAGGAAGAGACAAGACAGACAAAATAGCAGATGGACGACACAGACGTGGAGAACCCTGTGGAGCACCATCTAAACCCACAGATGGGTTGCATTGAGTGGCCTGCATCTCTACTTGCCACATGTAGCCAGAAGGCAAGCTGCATCCTCACTTACTGGGGGGTATAGGGTGTTTCCAAGATGAATTCCAGTACCACTAATAGATTTAAGCTCCATTATTATTATTATTATGTCTGTTGTTTAAAGTACCATATAAAGCTGTGGATAACTCATAAAAATAGTCTGATAACTGTAAAGCACCACAGCCAAATCTACCTCCCCCCAACCTTCCTATCAGAGCAGGGATTGTGTGCTAGTCTCACTGAACGACCTTGGTGTTCACTTGCACAAAACAATCAATACAAATTACTCCGAACTCATAGAAATGAGAGCTGGAAGGAGGCTGAAGTGGAGACAAACTATTACTCCTTTAACTACCAATTACAGCTTTCCAGCATTCTGGAGAGGGAAGCAGCAGGGTCTGGAGGATAGAGGTCATGCACAGTGTATGCTGAAATACCTCAGCACTGTGTCTTTGCATGACTCATGATTTAAGTACAGTCCTTTTAAGTGATTTACACTGTTTCAAGCTTAATCTGCCAGAGTAAATCTGTTAAATAGTAGTACAAAGTGACACTTGGTCTTATATGAGCAAGAGGGAATATTTGGCTGTTAGTTAACGGTTTCTGATATATTAAAAATTTGCTGACAAATTTAATAAACAGTGGATGGTTCACTGAACTGAGATCTAATTCACAATTTATGCAGTGTGTATCATTTCCCAAAGTCATTTGAAAAAAAAAAATATTTGCACATGTAATAGTAATGAAATATGGCTTTTACTTTTCTATTTTTAAGACATAGCATGTCAGATAGGGTCAAAGGTGTGAGGAAGTGGTTACATTTGCCTAACTGCTCTTTTCTTTGTTGCTAAAATGACAGATTTGTGTAGCTTTGCTTCGTTGGATATGGCCTTGGGACATGGGAAGCAGTGAACCCAGAGAGCCATGGGCAAAGTGAAAACAACATTTGGCTGAAGAAGTAGAGCAGAAATGGCAGACTGGTGGTTTGGATTGGTTAAAGGCTGTGCGTTAGTTTTGTATGAAGCCTGTGACCCAGTGAGGCTGGACTCTGTGCGAAGCGTAGGGTAAATATCACATTTGTCTCTGGGAGCTTTCGCTGCATGAACTGCTGACATTAATATTTGACATACTGCAGAGCTGCCAGTAGTGACAGCCCTGATGTTGCTATTGTTACATCTGTGCCTTTGACTTTGACTTACAGACATAAAATGTCTGATTGGTGCAGAACAGACCCCACACACACACACTTCCATCCCCTTCTCATCTCCCCTCAGCTGCTGCACAGGCAGCCCCTCCCCCACACACAGCCTGGCTGCAGCATGGTGTCCCTCTGTGAGTGACATCCAGTTGGCCCCGCCCACCTGCGACTGCAGCAGTCTGACATGGAACCTCTCTCTTTCTCCTTTACCCCCTCCACTCCTCCTGAAGTCTCTGCAGCTTTACCTCCACATCCTCTCTAACACAGTCCTGTCCTCTGCCTGTCCGGTGGGTCTCCATCAGGTGAAAACTATCCCCAAGCCTACTGATATTACTCCCTGACATGTTCACCATCAGAGTGTGAGGACCAACAAGATAAATCAGTGCTGCACTAAAAACCTGAGTAACATTCATATGCTTACAAACCATGTGCTGACCCTGCTTTTGTCAAATAAGGACAGGGAGGGCAGCAGACCTTACTGCGGTTTGTGCCAGTGCAGCCACTGTGGAGTAACATGCATTACAGCTGCTGAGTTATTTAAGCCAGTTGCTGTAGCAGGAGAAATTTGCAGAGCACACATGGCTGCATCTCAGACACACCTTGTATCTGCACATAAATAACAATTTGAGACATTGCAGGCAGATGTAAGGTTTGCATAACTGAGTAAAGATGCTCTGAGTGTATGTTTAGAATGTTTCAGGCTTTTTAAAGCAGCATTTAATGCTGCATTTAAAGAGCAACACGGACGGGTTGTCTAAAAACTGGACATTTACAAAATAATGTATGCAGCTAATCACTAATTAGATATATGACCTCAGAGCTCTTTTAATCAATTTCAGCACGTTAGTCAGTGTTTCACAAAAAATGCAAAGCATTATCTGCGCATGTAAGTAATATGAGCCTAAATGGGTTTAGTTATGCTGTTGTCACAAGCTGGATGATGTGTTCATTTATTTTCATCTCATGAAATTGTGAATACACTGTTTGGAGTACATTTAGAAATGTGTCAAGGGCTCCTGCGCTAATAAAGAAAAGAAAAAAAGCATCAGCTGAGGATCTTAGAGCATAACATAAAGATACAAGTGAAAAATCACAAATGCCATTTTGTCATTTCTGGATTTTCATTGTGCTACCAATTGGAGACTGTAGAACAAAATATCTAGCTATTTAAAGCCCACTTGTTCACGTTGTGCTGGAGATAAGAAAGTCAATACCACTCTTATACCTGAGCATTAATGTTAAAGAGAAAGAAGGCTGTAAGCTGTGACAAAAACCCACCTACCAGTTGTACCCTCTGTTTGTTCTGAAATTTAAGCCTGAAATGACAGTTTTGCAATTTAGAAATAGCCTCGTAGAAAACCGTGTATACAAAGCACTGATAGTGTTAGACTTTTATTTATAACACGTTAATTAATTAATGACAGATGTGCTAGAGGGGGGATTGTGTTACCAAGGACAAAGCCAATCAGTTACCTCAGGTTAAGTCATCTTGCTATGGTAAGTTAACTCAATGTTGGATTTACCTTCATATTTTTCATGCAGACATAGTGGTATTGATTTTTTTTCATCATAGAGAACAGCTGGATTTGCCACTAATCTTTCCTGATTTTTAATATGCTTATTATACATCCAAGACAAACATGGGGAGATGTTATGGTTTGGACCTGGTCATGCTCTGTCCTCTGCAGAGATTTGTGATGTCATTGCAAACACTTATGACAAATTGTGAGAATCTATACATATACATATATACCCCCAGAGGAGTATTAGGTTCTTATTTAATTAAAGCTCTCTAGCTTGAATGCGAATTGTAATTCTGGATCTTAAAGGGAAAAAAATGTTAAAATTGGTGAAATTTTACATGTATGAGACAAATATCACTTCATTATCTACTTTTATACCTACCAAGCAGTGAACAAAGCCCAAGTCCGCATAAGGAAATTGAAATCAAATGAATCTGGATTTGATCCAGAAGTCAGTCTGTATCCCCTGAAGGTAAAATTGAAACAATATGGGGATAATATCATCTGCAGTTCATAATACTATTTAAAGATTAGTTGAATTCTAAGGAAAGCCAAAAACAAATACTGAAAGGCTGTGATTTTCAGGCCATGTAGTGGAAATCACTGCACTGGTTTCTAAAAACCACTGTCAGTGACCACTAAAAAACATGTGTAAATATAATTCATATTTGCTGCCAGCTTTGGCCTGAGCTCATTTAAAATGGACTGTGGCAAAGTGAAAACACAGGAGGAGGAAGAGGAGAACGACATCCTGCTTTTTCACAATGTACACATTAAAAGCCAGCATTCCTGATGGTATGCTGATGCATTCGTCCTCATAGTATGGGTAACTTCACATGTTAATGGTACGTTCATGCATCTGTGAAAGCACCATTAATACTAAACAATATATGCAGGTGTTAGAGCAACACTTGCTGGCATCCAGAGGACTTCTTTTATGGAAAGACCTTGCTTTTTTCACAGCAAGACAAACCACATTCACATATTTCAGCTGTACGACTCTGTGGTAAATGAGCCCAGGAGCTACAGAGGTCAGCCTGCAGTCCAGACCTATCATTACAAACATCTTGGACATCGTCAGACAAAAAATATGAGAGAGGAGGCTCTGAACTGTTGAGCTGCTGAAATCCAAAATGAAAAACATTTTTGCTTTCAAAACGGCAGTGACTGATTTCCTCAGTTCCCAAACCCTTGAAGAGTGCTGTTAGAAGAGGTGATGCAAGACAGTGGTAAACATGCCCCCGTCTCAGCCTGTTTGAAAGGTTTGCTGGCATTAAATTCAAAATAAGAATATATTTATCCAGACAGAACAAATAAAGAACACATTTAAAAGCCTTCACATCTATGTTGTGCTTTATTTATCATATTTAAATGACTTGCAAATTACTCTATTCTGTTTTATTTACATTTTACTCAGCATTCCAACTTTTTTGAAAGAGTTTGTATTTTTGCATCAGTGTGTTCAAGTACCTTAAATTATTAACTAATCAGCAAACTTTCTGTTATATAATTTGACTCATATTGCTGACAACATTATGCAGGTTCCCCCTGGGATTAATAAAGTATTCTGATTCAGAGTCTGACATTAACACCAATGAAACCCAATGACTGGATGTGAGGAAGGTTGTGATTTGTTCTATATACAAATACTATATATAGGTCATTGATGTGACATGCAAGTTTTGTTTTAGGGCTGTCTGCATCTTTTCTGTTTAAAACTGTTTATTCAGTTCATGACTTGTAGGAGTTTATTCTATAAACTAACATATTTTAAATGAAATTAATAGGTATTTTAGAAATTAAAAGATGAGCTTAGACTTTTATATATTCATCTGACTTTACTGGATGTGTAATCAGACTTTTGCAACAGGCTTTTATTCGACACCTTTATTAAAATTTGTGTTTGGTCTCAAGAGCATACATATCATATTTGAAATGAAAAATATATGTTGAATTTAGGTATTTTCCTCTATATTAAGAGAGAGCTACAAATCATAAAGATCCCCATGGGGTCCTCTGTATGATGAAACATCATTTTGCCTACTCTTACTTTATAACTTCATGTTAAAAGTCTCTTGTTTATGGTTATACCAACCTTAAGAACATATAAACTGCTGTAAAAATGTGTTTTAATTATCTCAACAGCTTTAAAACCATTGCTATTTATAGATTTTGATTTATTTCAACAATTTCAAAAATAAAATCATGACGGTGTGCCAT
>VUQH01016147.1:2323-27415 GCA_015106775.1 Etroplus canarensis | reverse complement strand
CGGGGGGGGGGGGGGGGACATTAAGCTGCAGGGAAACTACCCCACTGGCTGAACGGCTGAAGGTTTGGTCCACGTTGCCATGACAAAGGTCTAAGCATGCCGCAGCCCCTGCTGCTCAGGCCGGGTATTCTTGGATGTGTTGTGGTGACAGAGTGTATAGGCCATAAACAAAGTACACCATTAACTAGCTGGTATTCGGCCCAAAGAGTCTGTGTTTGTTTTACTTAAACCTCTTTTCACTATTCAGATCTTTTACGTAATTGTTTAAATGACTGAATTTAAAGTAAGTGTCTTGTGTTTACTTGCAGGACGTCCACATGCACCCGTAACGGCCTGGTGGCCGGCGTTGAGAGCAAGTACTTTGAATCCACTCTTGACAGGGAATGGCGGTTTTACTGTTGCTACTACAAACGTCGCTGTCCCTACTCCTGCATGTACGTTCTCAGTTTATTATGGCTGTATTAAAGGAATAGTTTGCCATTTTAGGATTTCAGCTCATTGACTGGCACTAAGACTCACAAGGATGATACCACTCTCGCAGCTGTCAAAGACGGTATACAGTTATCGTAGCACAGATTAGAAGCACGGGGAAAGAAGTAGGCTGCCACCTAGCACCTGTAGAGCATATGAATTAATACTATTTTATGTGTTGCGTTTACATTGTCAACTGGGTTTTGGACTACCAGTGCTTCTGTCCCTGACTGCCACCCATTCCACTAGGCACCAAACCCCTACGGCCCATCTTGCAGGCCCACACAACCCCTCCTGCCTTGGCCTCATGGTCTAAGGGGCTTTGCCTTAGCCCCTTAGACCATGATGCACTTTCCCTTTAGCACTCCCCTAGACCTGGCTCCAGTGTGAGACCCCAGGAACACTATCCTGGACAGGGTAACAATGTCCCTTGTTCGTTCTGTTGTTACAGGGGTTTTTCTGAATCACTCTTAGTCTGACCCCTCCCCAGGGCCAGATTGCCTCAGGAGGCCCTACCAAGAACAAATTGCCCACGACAGCTTAGCTCAAAGGGTGTGGTCACGTCTCAGGGGGATCACACTCCTCAGCCTCCACGGGAAGATCTATGTCAGGGTAGTGGAGAGTCTGTCTATTAGTCAGACTTTGAATTCAGGAGAAATATTGTTTTTGTCCTGGTCTTGGAACACTGTACCAGCTCTTTATCCTCTCAAGGATATTCAAGGGTGTATAGGAGTTTGCCCAACTAGTATACCTGCATTTTGTGGCCCAGGAGATGGCATCCAACCCCCTCAGGTTGCCCCTGGTGGGGGAGTGCTTTAGGAACACAGGTCATCAGGCCTATTGTTGCACTCCATTTGGTCCCTGTACAACCACAGTGGTTTGCATTGCTGCCATTTAGTCAGACCCATTTACTGAGGGAGTTAGAGACTGACAGATTGATTGGTGCAGCTTCAAAAGTGATGCGGGTGCTCTGTGGCTCGGTTGTGAAGAGATCTAACCGTTAAAGTGAAGCTGTCGATTTACTGGTCAAGCTATGTTCCTACCCTCATCTATGGTCATAAGCTCTGGGTAGTGACTGAAAGAATTAGACTGCGGCCACAAAGGGGTAGAATAAACTTCCTTCAGTGGGTGTCTAGGATCTCCCTTAGAGAGAGGGTGAAAAGCTTGGTCATTTGGGTTCAGAGTAGAACCATTATTCCTCCACATCCGAAGAATCCAGTTGAGGTGGTTTTGGTATCTGACTATGAATGCCTCCTGGACACCTCCTAGGCAAAGTGTTCGGGGCATGTCCTGACTGGAGGAAGCCCCGGGGCAGACCCAGGAAATGCTGGGGAGATTATATCTCTCAGCTGGCAGGACAATGTCTCACTGTCCTCCCAGGAGAGCTGGAGGAAGTGGCCAGGGAGAGGGAGCTGTGGGAATCTCTTGATTAGACTGCCTCCATGACTCAGACCTGGCAGAAGATGGATGGATCATGCACAAACGCAAGTGGAAAAATAACAATGTGCTGGTTTGCTAGTGGAGCCTCCAGGAAGTCACTGGTCCCACCTCCCACCTAAAAAATATTCCCAGTCACATCAGCCTGCAAAACTTGGACATTTTGTGCAGTTGAAACACACAAGATGAAATCATAGACTTTGTGGATTCGGGTTCTGAAAGCCTAAAATTGAGCATTCTTGCTTTTTGAACTCAGGCCTCATGCGTGAGGGGGCGACTGAGATACTGAGGGTACAACACACACTGAAATAGTAGTACCCTGCTTTTTTTAGTCCAGTAATGAGCATAATTTACAAAGCAAACATCATGTTGCAATTAATAAGATTTAAAACTTGTGACTGAGACATAAACTCATCCAGATAGTGTTTATTGAGGTTAATGATTAAGGGCATTCAGGGTCAATTTCTCAGACCCTTACAAAACTGAATGTGTTTTTGAACCAGAGCAATCAGCCCCTCATGGCATGTCCACTTTGGCTTCACTTTCAGACCCCGTGGCTACATCATTTATATAAAATCACAAATTAGCTACACCCTAAATCGTACTATAATTTGTTATCTATTTTACTTTAAATGGGGCCATATTTTGCAAAACAATCATCACAGTGCATGAAATAAGAATTTAAACTAGCAAATGAGGCCATAAAGTCATGAGGGAAATGTTTACTCTGGCTTAAAATTAAGTGAGAATTAGGCTCATTCTCCCATAGACTTCTGTACGATCAGATTTCTTTGTTCAGTGAGAGTAGTCACCCCCTGCTGGACATCAGAAAGAAAGGTTTAATGCAGTTAAGCAGTGGGTTCACGTACATCTTTATAGGCTGTCTCTGCTGGAGCTCGGTTTCCCGTTTGCTCTCACATTCAGTTTCTGTGTCGATAAACTGCTTCCTGGATATCAGGCCATGTGAGTGGTATCTTCTTACCAGAGCTCTGCCAAAGAACCCAGCTGTATGTTTGCATCTTAATACTAGAATCATCTAAACCAGTTAAATCTTAAGAACTTATGCTGCTTTCCACAGGAAGACCACTGACGTTCCAGAATACTACAGAGAGGAGGGAGAGCTAGTTGTCCCAAGTTATGGCTACTTCATCCGAGGTGCCCAGACCACCTTCAGTGGGGTGCTAAGGTTTGTAAGGAAAATTTTCCTCCGAACAACGTCTGATTTCATGCAGCTGCAGTTTTTAATCTATGAATCAGACCTGTGTGATCAGAAATTTTTGTGACATCAGTCGAGAATCTGCAGAAATAGTAATTTGGGAGTGTTGAACTCACAAGATGTTCTTTCTTTGTTTCAGAGACCGCCAGTGGAAGTACATCCTGTGCAGAATGACAGACTTTGACTGTGAATTTGAGAATTTATAGGTGTGTCAGGAGCTTTTTATTAGTGCATAAACACAACATAATACATAATCACAACTACATTTATAGGTGACCTATTATGCTCTTTCTATTTTCCTGTGATATACATTGATCAGGCATAACATTATGACCACCCTTTTTGCTGCCAAAGCAGCCCTGACCCATCGAGACATGGACTCCACTGGTCCAGCACTGTTCCTTCCTTGGACCACTTTTGATCGATACTGACCACTGCAGACCGGGAACACCCCACAAGCGCTGCAGTTTTGGAGATGCTCTGACTCAGTCGTCTAGCCATCACAGTCTGGTCCTTGTCAAACTTGTTCAAATCTTTTACGCTTGACCGTTTTCCCTGCTTCTAACACATCAACTTTGAAGACAAACTGTTCACTTGTTGCCTAGAAATCCCACCCACTAATGGGTGCCACGATGAAGAGATGTTCAGAGTTATTCGCTTCACCTGTCAGTGGTCAGAATGCCATGCCTGATTGGTGTATATCAGAAAAAACTTGGCTTAACGGTGGGCCGCCTGGTCACGTGGCAAACCTGAAACAGTCATGAAAAAGTCATTTATTCATCCATGACTCAAATTGTTCCTTTTTTGTGACAGTCAGTAAAACTTTGAAAACTAATGTACAGTCATGCGGAAAACTGAGTCCACCCCATTTTTCAGTGGAATGTAGAACCACAGCAATAACTTGAATGGTTTTCTCTATGAGTTTATTTGTCTCCCAGATTGTTGTGGAGGAATTTTGGCCCGTGGTTCTTTACAGCGTCGCTTCAGTTCACTGGAGTCTGTGGCCATTTGTTTACGTCCACGTGAAGCTTATCCCAGCTGTCACGCGACGAGAGGCAGGGTACACCCTTGACAGGTCACCAGTGTACCGTAGGACTAACAGAGGGACGGACAACCATTCATACCTACAGGCAGGTGGGAGTCACCAGTTAACCCAACCCTGCATGTCTTTGGACTGTGGAAGGAAGCGTACCTTGACAGAACCCACACGGGTAGAGGCAAACTCCACACGGAAAGGCCCCAAGCTGACTGGTGGATTCAAACCCAGGACCTTCTTGCTGTGAGGCAACAGTGCTAACCACTGCATTACTGCCACCACCATACTTGTTCAGTCTTTACTAACTGTATTGTCATGAACTTTAACATTTAACGTAGCAACCTGTGGAGTCTGAGATGTAGCTCTTGGGTTTCTTTTTGTTGGTATTTCTCTGACCTTGGGGTGAATTCGCTGGAATGTCCACAATCTTCCCATGGAGTCCTGTGAGAACTCTCTCTTTCACATGACTGTATTTCTAGATGACATAAGTTGCCCCAAGCTCGCAACCAAAAAACAAGGCTTAGAAAAAAGTGGCAGCTGTCATTTAACCCAAACCATGATCTTTTTCTGATGCTAACGAAGTAGGTGATTAAAAATGCAACTGCAGTTTGAAAATCCGTCGGGGAAATGTATCAAGTGTGAGCAGCAAAATGTTTCATGCCATTGCCTCCTGGTGACAAAGGTTATATTCCCCCTGCAGGCAAAAGTGGCCCCATGCAGCCCCGGCTGGTGGCTTCCTGACTTCCTTGAACCACCAGTTAATGTGTTCTACATTAATAAAACAGTTTAAGCCACCAAAACCACATCATCTGCAAAAAGCAGAGAGGAAATCCTGAGACCATCAGCCAGAAATTCTGTCTGTCCATAAAAACATGATGGTCACGAGTTCTGGGAGGTGACCAACTGAGGCTGTGAATATAAGCAGCGGGAATGAACTTCATTTTTGCAGCAGGGTAAAGAGCAGCAGGGACTCAGATTAGAGCTGCTACTCCTCCACATTAAAAGTAGCCAACTGAGTTGGTTCAGTATGTGACCAGGATGCTTCCTGGAAACCTCCCAGGTGAGGCATTTCAAGCATGTCCTCCCACGGGGAGGTCCTGGACCCAGGACACGCTCATCTCATCTGTTGGCTGGCCTAGGAACGCCTCAGTGTTCCTCCCCAGAGGAGCTGGAGAAAGTGGACAAAGGGAGGTCTGGGTGTCTCTGCTGTTGCCATGACCCAGACCCAAGATGGATGGATGGATCATTTGAGTGACCAGTATTTTCATGCTGACTTATAAGGGCAGCAGCATTTAAACAACTAGTCAACCAGTTGCACAGATCTGTACTACCAACCCCAGAATACAAATCAGTGAGACTGGGTTTAGGGAGGGGAGAAGGGACCTAAAACATGTTAAAACGGGCTGCACCAAGGCTCAGTACCAGATAAAGACGGATCATTCTAAACTGTTAATCATACAAAGCTACTCCAGCGGTGTCCAAGAATAAAAACAAGAAGGTGGAAATGAGCATAATAGGTCCCCTTTAATGAACATCTTAATGCTGGTCTTATACATTACTGATATGATTCATGTTTTCATCCATATATGTGCTTTTAATAAACTGAGCTACCACAGGCATGGGGCATACGCCTTTATAATCACTGTTTGTATTAGCCTAGCATGAAGAATGATTCATATCATATAAACATCTCTCTGTGGGGGATTTGTGCTTCACCGGGCTCCTTGGATGGCTGTAACTGTTTTTTTTATTTGACTGCTGGATGAAGTGGAGGTCCACTGGCAGCGCTCAAAGTGGTTTCTCCAAAACAAACTGAACTGTCTGACGCTGAAAACACAGTTCATCAGGTTCTTCTCCAAGATCTCCTCAACATGTGACTTTCATGCCCAGAATCTCATTCAGAGCTCACTGGAATGTTCTCCCGATGGTAACGCTTGGAACAATCACGTTGGGATTAATGAGAAGCTTTTTATGAGTCACTGGCAAAACAAGGTTTGCATGCAAAGCAGCGGGTCCCATCTGTTTTCTCTGTCCATTCTTTATTAAAGTGTCTTCTCCACTTTGGCGATTATATACTGTACTTAAAGCCACATTAACTGTGCTGTGTAAAAATTGGATTAAAGCTTCATTTATTTAATATAAAAGCATGTTGTGTTCAGTTTGTGGTGAAAAAGGTCAAATAAAAGGAAATAATGTGTGAAAGTGGTAATAAGAATATTCATTCAACGATGAGAGCAAATAATGAAGCTGTGGAGCGTATAATCCTTCCAAAATGACAGAGAAGAGGAACTCAGCCGTGATGATATCAACAGCTCCTTTGGGCTTGACTTGGCTGGAGGTAAGCTCAGCACTGCTTGATACTGTCATAACACAAAGCTCAGAGGCAGACTGCTTGGAAGGGTCTGACATCAGGGATTACCTTTTCAGCAGCTCATCGGTTTTGTTACTGGAATTTATGAAAAGAACAGAGAGCCAAAAAAACCCTGTGACTTAAAAAACAAATTAAAGGAACACTTGACCATCACAGGAGCTCCATTCTCCTCACAGATGAAAGCAGGTTCACACAGACGTGGAAGAGTCTGGAGACGCCGTGGCATCTGTCACACCAGCTCGTCTGTGAAGGGAATGAGGTACCGCTGGTGGACCTGCCAATTCTGGTGGTCTCTGTTGAATGCCAACTGAGCTGCATGGTGCTGGGCCATGATCACAGGAAGGTGGGCCCTCATGCTCAGTGGCAATCCTAGACTGTTGGGGCCCTCAACCCAACTTTGGATTAGCTTTCACTATTGATTGATTGATTGCTATTAACATGTCATTCAATCAGGACAGTGCAATAGTTCCAGCACAGTGGATTCAACTAATGTGCCGCAGCCTGCACTAGCTACTTATGTTTTTACATAATAAAAACATCTAGTTTATAGTATCACAAAACCAAAAGACCTACACTATAGATATGGAACATACAATAAACTACACACACCACACTGATATACAGGGTGTTTCAAAAAGATGAACCCGATTTGAAATCACTGTATCTCTGCAACCACAAACTGTAAGCGAATGAAACGTTTACCACATGACAGAGTTCAAAGTTTATTAATAAAACTTGATCACCCACTTAACCATTTGTAACTTTGTGTAAATATACCATACTGAAATTGGGTCCATCTTTTTGAAACACCCTGTATAACAATAATTTATACCAATACATCTTAGTACAACCCCCACTTCCAAAAAGCTTGGGATGCTGCGTAAAATATAAAAAACACAATGCAGTGATTTGCAAATCTCATAAACCAATATTTATTAATGTTGAAAGTGAGACATTTTACTATGTTTTGAAAAATACTTCAGCTTATTGCAGTCAGAAAATTACTTTTTACTTGCCTAAAAACTCTGCCTAAAATCTGTCCTGTGTTTGAACGTGCACGACTGATTAACAGCGGAAAGCAAAAATCATTTAGAAAATTCAGATTTAGCGTACTGATGATGCATTAACTTCATAAATCACAACACACTGCTCTCCTCTACATAAAAATACATAAGCTGCCTTTATGAGCCAAAAGAATCGGTATCAGTATCAATGCTGGCCTGTATTTGCTTGGTATTGGATCTTTACCAAATTGTGCCGTTTGGCACACTGCTCATTTAAATGATCTGGCTGCCTTTGTCTATATAACTTAATGTTTAGCAGCCTGTTGCTGAAATGACATTAAATGAAAAATGCACTTTTACAATGTCTTGCTTAAGCACCATCCTTCTTCTTTGGGCTGCTCCCGTTAGGGGTCGCCATCATCGTGTATTATGAATCCGCACTTGAATTTGGCAAAGATTTTATGCCGGATGCCCTTCCTGATGCAGCCCTCCCCATTTACCTGTGCTTGGGACCAGCACTAGGAGTACACTTGCATGTGGCCCCTGTGGCTGGGTTGGAAACGCACCATTACATCCACAAAACGGAAAGATTATGGCATCACAACCAGCGTGCCTGGAGAGGGCACCAAAACTCACAGACCGTGCAAGGAGGGCATCGGGAGGGCAAGGTGGGATGGGGTTTGTTTCATGAAAATGATTTAGTGGTCCTGTATACTCTGAAGCCTGTTAGAATATGTATTCTTTTTTGTGGTTCTTAATGTAACCTTTATAGAATCACAAAGAACCTCGTCAGCCATGGAAGAGGAGACATTAAACCCCCCTGTGCTCTCTCTGGAGGAGGGAGGAGAGTTGGGTAACCAGAGGCGTACGGACCACAGCTCAATGAAACCACCACAACAGGCTTTGGGTAGGGTTCTCATGGCAGACTGGAACCAGTGGTTGCCAGATGTGACCCGACGCCTGCACCACAAGAGCCCCGATGACCGTCCGTCAGCCCTCGGAAGAGGCTGTGGGGAGTTAAATTGCTTTGGGGTGGAGGCAAGAGGGACCTCGAGAGATGATGCAAGTGTAACAACAGAGAAGCTACCTGCAGAATGTCAGAGACAGCAGCTCCGGTGTGTAACTCTTTTTTTCCAACAAGCTGAACTAAGAAGCTGCAGAACTCCCCTTTGTAGGAGATTCTGTTGATCATCATGTGTGCAGGACTTTCTTTTTTTGCAAGGCTCCTGTAAAATCTGTCGCTCTGAAAGCGTTTTATTTTTAAAATCGAGCTCTCGGTAGTTTTTGCACTGAATCAGAGGCGTTTTGTGGAAAATCCTGATCCTGTGAAAAGTTGGAATGTACAGGATCAGGACCATCCCCCACCACGCAGTGCCGGCTCCTACCGCCACAAGAGCACGAGTGCTGAAAGCGAAAGCCCATTTCTGATCTGAATCACACATTCAGGTAATAAAGCATAGAAGCACCTTTCCTTAGCATTTAGAGAATTCAGACAGCTCTGGTTGTGGACACTGTGCAGACACCGTCAGGGCGGTGTGGCTATGGACCCGAAAGCAGAAGACACAGATGGAGATCTGCAAGATTTTTAATAAAAACACACAAGTTTGATGACAACGATTTAAAGACGCGCTTAGTCCAAAGTTCAACGGTCATTGAATCCACGTAGAGTTTCTTGAGGGCTTGAGAAGGTCTGTTAATAATCCAACCGGAGTTCCAATGAATACAGTGGAGGTGAGTGACAGGCAGATCCTTTACCAAGATGACTGGAGGGTCCTGGCTCAGGTTTGGCTTCAGAGTGCAGATGGTGTCTGCAAAGAACAGCAGAACATGACACGAGTGCAAGGCAACAACAAAGCAGAAACCATCTTGGAGGTAAAACCTGGCCGGCTTATGATACATAAAAGTTGGTATCACTCCGGCAGAGGAAGGCGAGAACTGCAGGTTTTAAGAACCAGCATTTGCTGAAGGCAGAATGCCTAACAGGTGTGCAGCCACCGCTCCGCCCAGGGATTCACCCACACCTGGAACTCAAGCACAATAATTAGTCCACTGACCCCACATGAGAGAGAGAGAGAGACAACCCCAGGAGACCATGACGAACACTTTCCAAGCAAAACTGACCCTGCGAGTCCACCCTAGCACTTGTTTGATCAGTATGAAGTTAAAGATGCATCTAGGCAGCATCCGTTATGTTTCCACGTTGCAAGTTGAAAGTGCGTGAACACGCTGAATACAGAAGAACAACTTTCCGAATATGCTAAATATTCCTGTTAGGCTGGCAGTTGTAGGTGTAAATTTTCAGGCCAAAGTCCACCGAGGAGGCAGCTTTCAATTCACATAACTGAAGGAACCTCCGGAAGAACGAAAACTGTGCAGACAGATAAAGAGCCGAGGTAAGGAAATCCACCTGCTGGAACCTGTAAAGTTGAACTGAGAAGAAATATCCTGTTTCTTTTTTCTATATTCCTGATAAAGTTGTGGTTTCATGGAGACTTGAAGTCATGGCGTATGAAACAACAATCAAATTACCGATGCGGATTAGTCCACTGTGGTGAGCCCCTTGGGGGAAACTAGATAGGAGCAGCAAAAGGTGCATTTTATTTGAACAGCAGCCGTTTGAAATGACGACGCTTTTAAACACATCGTCTGAAATCCCAGGAGTTCAGCTCACCTTTACGGTGAGTCAGCGCCTCCCACCTGACCCCCTCTGAAAAAGCTCTTTTTCTTACAAGACTTTCGTACAGGGCAGCACGGTGGTGTGGCGCAGTGGTTAGCACTCTCGCCTCACAGCAAGAACGTCCAAGTTCAAATCCAACAGCCAGTCAGCTTTGACCCCCCCTGTGTAGGAGTCTGCATGTTCTCCCTGTGCTTGCGTGGGTTCTCCATGGGTGCTCCGGCTTCCTCCTACAGTCCAAAGACATGCAAAGGGGTTAGCTTAACTGGCGATTAGAAATTGACTGTAGGTGTGGATGTGGGCTTAAATGGTGGGTTGCCTCTCTGTGTTATCTCTGTGACAGGCTGGCGTCCTGTCCAGGGACCCTGTCCCTCACCCCACGACAGCTACAGTGCCCCCCCCTTGACCCTGAATTGGATAAGCGGAAGAAGATGAATGAATGACTTTAGTATATTTAATGAGGCCATCCAAAATTTTACCTCTACCCATCAATCCTTCCATTTTCTACCAGTATGGGTCAGTATGGGTCTTGTGACACTTTCTCCAGCTCTTCTGGTGGAACACTGAGGCATACCCAAGCCAGCTGAGAGGTGTGATCTCTGACACGTGTCCTGGATCCGCCCTAGGGTCTCCTGCTGCAAGGACAAACCTGAAACACCTCACCAAGGAGGCATGCCAGAGGCACCCTGATCAGATCTACCAAGCACCCCTCAACTGGCTCCTTTGGAGTATTCATACTGAAAAAAACTACAGTGAAGGTGGTTCCACCGGCTCACAGAACATCTGGTATACATGTTTATACACAGGACCCAAGAAGCTGTTCCTAAGGGTGATGGATCAGCAGATTGTGGAATGAATGGATGGATGGTTTTTGTTATTAATGATCCACAATCTTAGCATTTCTGAACAGGATAGGATTATCTTTGCTCTCTGCAGTGGTTAGGAGGTCAAAAAGGTGGCGTTGTATCGACTCCTGGGCGTGTCCGACTGACCAACAGGACGCGTGATATGATCGGTGTGGCGATGTAAGAAAAAGGAAGGGTTTTAACGCTTATTATGAGAATTTTCCAGATTTCCAGGCTTAAAGTAGAACATCTCTCTGGCCTCTAGTCCACCTCCACACATATGGGTCCAGGGTGAAGTCTTGAAGTGGCAGGTCTCGAATGGCAGCCAGGTCCAGGTGGCTCTCAGAGACCCTCTGGTTCCCAAACAAGTTCTCCGACGCACTGAGCCACTGCCGCCCTTCAGACAGAGGCGAGTCGAAATTTGGCGCTTTTTAGTTGTCTCCGTAAAGGAGGCCATGTGTTTGGTTGGGTTTATTTGTTTGGTGGCAGGATTGCACAAAAACTCTGAGATCTTTCCTCTGATGCTTCTGACGGCACATCAGGAAGTATCTCGCAGCTGCTTTGTCCTCTCGTCTCACTCGCTTGGATTTCTTTACCAGCTTGACTCTCCAAATCTGTTCAGACTTCGTGGAGCGAGCTGGGCGAAGGTCACTCAGGTCGCTGCGCCGTCTTGAAAAGAGCTGGGGACCGGGGCCAGCGGCTTTCAGCGCTGTTTGTTTATGGCAGCTGCTGTCTCCAGGAACGGGGCCAAACACTGTGGCGTAAGGCAGCTGTCCCCAGAGCCAGCGGCCGGTGGAGAGCCGCGCGCCTGCCGGGACCTCCTGCCCTCAGAGACCCACCATCCCCGCGGGAGAAGCCTCCTTCCTGAACTGGAAAAGATGGAGAGATATAATGTCCCGCTCCATCCTCTCCAGCCGCCAACACGTTTTCATTACGGCTGGATGAAAAACGATCCTTTCAAAACAATATTCACATTGGCTATAATTAAAGTTTATAGGAGGAGCCACAGAGCTATTAAAGTCTCCTTACTGCAATCACTTCTGGAATCTGTAGTTAGCCAGCGTATAATTAAGAACTAAGTATGCATTTAAGGCAGCAAAGCTCAGGATTTCAGTTATGATGAAAACCCGATTCTGTTTTGGACAGAAAGTCCAACCTATGCCTCGACTGTTAACCTTTAAAAAGCATCTGTGCTCTCTTTATGGCAGCAACTCTGGCTGTAAATCAGGATTTATAGGACGCACAGTATGTAACATGATAATGTACTACATGTAAGGACATTATATAAAAGGATGAAAACTGGACAAAACGAAGACTTGGACAGTGACACACTTCTGTACACCGCCACAGTGGATTTTAAATTAAAATGACAGAAGTGCAAACTTTCAGCTTTAATCCGGGGGGTTGGACATTTAGGACTTACAGCCGCATTCATACAAAGTCCCCCGATTTTTACACGCCCAGGTTGGACGGGCTGCTTTGTCCTTCTGTAGACTCAGACACTGTGGTCTTATTCATCATCCTCCCATCTGCCTTACTGACCTACATCAGTCAGAAAAGGGTGGGAAGTTATCGCCTTTGGTCCCAAGACTCATTACACAAACTGAATTTGGTAAAGGCATTTAAATTTGCAGCTTCTTCCGCCTGGAGTCGCCTTCATACTCAGCAAAATCTCAAGGCGTCCACCCCATGGTCCAGCAGCGTGTAGCGCCACCTTTAGCAGCAGTGAACTATAGTAATGCTTTTCTGTATGACTTTATCAGTCTCTCACATGAATGTGGAGGAATTCTGACCCACTCTTTTTTACAATGTCGCTTCAGTTCATTCATTTATGCACAGCTCTCCACCACTTCAATGGGGTTGAGGTCTGGATTTTGACTGGGCCACTGCAGCACCTTAATTATTTTCTTTTTCAGCCATTTTGTTGGAGATTTGCTGCTGTTCTTGGGATCATCAGAATCAGAATGCTTTATTAATCCCAGGGGGGAAATTGTATTTTGTTACAGAGGCTCAGCTATGTATAAATAAATATGAATTTGAAAGACAGTAGACATAAATGTGAGTAGTAAGAAATATGATAAAAATAAATAAAAAATAAACTTGTCTGTATGAATTGCCACATGTAGCATAAATAACTCTGAAGTTAATAACTGTACAATATGTAAAATATGAATATTTATGTGAAATGTGAAAATGTCAAGGGGTCACAGGTAGGAATGACTTCCAGTGGTGTTCTGTGGAGCATCATGGTGGAATGAGTCTGCTGCCGAATGTGCTCCTGTGTCTGTCCAGCACTTCATGGAGAGGCTGTGAATGACTGCCCAATAACGTCCTTAACTTGGACAGCATCCTGTCAGAGAGTCCAGCTCCACACCCACGACGTTCCTGTTGGTGTCCACTACTCTGTCTGCTGCCCCAGCACACTACAGCATAGAGGATGGCATTGGCTACCACAGACTCATGAAACATCCTGAGCATCGTCCAGCAGAGACTGAAGGACCTGAGGCATCTCAGAAAACAGAGACGCTCTGGTCCTTCCTGTAGATGTCTTCTGTGTGTTTGATGAAGTCCAGTTTATTGTCAGTGTGAACACCGAGGTATTTGTAGTCCTCCACTGTCTCCACACAGACACCATAGATAGAAACATGGGACACTGGTGTTTTTGTCCTTATGTCCATTGTGCTGTTGCATGGCCCAGTTGGGCCAAGCTTTAGCTGTGGGACAAATGTCCTCACATTTGATTCTTTTGGTTTACAGAGGAGTTCATGGTGGACCAGATATCTTTCAGTTATCTGGCTTCAGTTGACCTACATACCACTGGTGCTTGGGATAAGCGGTCACATGAAGGTGGTTATCAGTTCAATAAGTCAACCCAGCTGTGAGTGTAAAACTGGTGTCGTTGGCAGCATCTAACCAATCAGAAGCCTGGACTCTACTGGGAGTAGAATGGCTGATTTTACAAAGGAGAACTACATCCATCAATCTTCTCTGTGGTCTTCCTCTTCTCCTCCTGCCTGGCAGCTCCATCTTCAACACCCTTTGTCCAGCATGTCCACTATCCCTCCTCTGAACATGTCCAAACCATCTCAGCCTTGACTCTATGACTTTGCCTCCAAACTTCTCAATATGAGCTGTCCCTCTGATGTACTCATTTCTAATCCTGTCCATCCTGGTCACTCCCAGTGAACATCTCAACATCTTCAGCTCTGCCAACTCAACCAACACCAACAGAAAAACAATCAAATCAATGAATAAAGTTGCTTTAAAAAAATCTGTATTTATTACTGATGCTCAAAGAATGGACGCTATTAAGAAAGCGTGTGGCAGCTTCCAGGATCAGTGACGCTATTTTGTGGAGAATTGATTGGTTAGCAGGTGGTGATTTCATACCTGTTGGTCTCTAATCTGGAACTTCACCTGCTCTGGAGCACGTTAGGTCTACTGCAGAACTTGCCGTGGTGATATACCCCAGTAACAAATGAACCTCCTTTGCAGTACTGAGAGTTAACCCTGTTAAGTTATCTGGATAAGTGCAAATCCTGCTTTGTAGTGCAGGCCTCGGGGTCCTGTGGCGGCAAAACCAGCCCAAATCATCATCCCTTCCACCACCGTGCCGACAGTTGCTGTGAGGTGCTTGTACTGATACGCTGAGTTTGGTCCAACATGTCCACTGTCGTCTGGTCTGTCCAAAGGACATTGTTCCACAAGTCTCGTGCTTTGTTCAGATGCAGCTTTGCAAACCTAAGCTGTGCTGCCTTGTTCTTTTTAGAGAACCCTTCCAAACAAGCCATACTTGTTCAGTCTTTTTCTACCTGTCCTGTCATGACTTTAACCTTTGACCTGCTAACTGTAGAGTCTGAGATGTAGCTCATTGCACGGTCTGACCTTGCTGGGACGTCCACTCCTGGGATGACTGGCAAATGTCTTCCACTTGTGAATGATCTTTCTCACAGCAGAATGATTGACTCATTTTTTTTTTGGAAGTTGCTTTATCAGCCTTCGCAGATTACTGAGGAACTGTCTTTCCTCCTTAACATAGTTCTAGAAGAAGACTTTATTACTTTATTTTTTACTCTATTAATCCCCTCATAAGGACATCACAGGATCTCAACACACCCTATTTTAGGTAAATACACTCACTTTACATGCAGTTGAGTGAGGCAGCCCATTGCAGGCGCCAAGGAGCACGGAGGGGGTTTGGTGTCTTGCTCAGGGGCGCCTCAGCGGTGCTTGGGAGGTGGTGGGGTACCTCCGGCTGCCACAGGTGGGAATCGAGTCTCCAGACTAACAAACCGCCAAAACCTCTGCTTTCACAGAGGCGCTCGCACCTCAGCGCGTCAGCGGCGGCAGCTTCAAGGTGGTACGTGATGTTAGGGGAAGAAACCCATTTTACGGTTTCCCCTAATAAAGGATTCTGATCAATCAGATGATTGCCTGTGAGCGGCACTTCGTGAGGGTGGGGAGGAAGAACTCCATTTTCAGAGGAAGAGACCTCCGGCAGGACCTCACTTGCCTGGTTGACTGGTTGGTGGGTGCGGGGAAGGACACGAGAAACGAGGAGCATCTAAGGTCACGGGGTCAGTTACTGTGATAATTACCCGTTCAGATGTTTTAGGCTTGAACGATTTTGGTTCTTATATTTAATCTTGTGTGTGTATTGCCAGTCACGCCTCTCTTGATCTGGACATTCTTGCAGAGAAGAGAATCTTGTTTCTCCTGATTAAATAAATTTAGGGGGGGAAAACATAAACCGGAGCTCCTCTAAATCCGACTCAAGTAAAATGTTCTCACGCAGTGAAGAAGTGAGGGGTTTTGTTTGTCTGTGGGCAGGGAGAGACCGAGTGCGCGAGCGCCCTGCGGCGTGACCCCGACCCGGCCCCGGGGCTGCACAGATAGCCTGTTTATTTTAGGGAGCCTCTGCCCGATCCCACTGCTCTCGCTGGAGGACAAAAACAGCCGCCTTGTTTCATATCTAACAACAAGGGGTGCTCTGGAGCGCCATCCAACCACGACCAGCCGCCATCGCAGAACTGCTCCGCTTTTCTAAGAACGCGTAAACCCCAGAAGGTGGGAATTCAGTGCCCGTGTGCAAAGCAGAGGACGGCAAACAGCTGGAAACCATTTAAAGGGTCAGTTCAATCAAAAATATCGATCGCCGTCAGTTCCGCTTCCACCCAAAAACACACGTGGCGCTCTGATTCCTGCATGTAGCGCTTACAGGATTAAGAAGAAACTTCAAACGGCAGAAACTTCAGGCTGGATAATCCACAGAGCTGACTTTCAGGAATTTTAATAGGGATTCTTTCTTTTGTAAAAAGCCACTGAAGTGGAAACTTTTTAACCACAAATGCTGCCAGACTAGATACCACTGTGGGTAAGTAGGAACATGTGGTTTCTGTATTTTCTGATTTGGGTGAAAGCTGGATTTTCAGAAGATTTAACTTCTTTTGTTTATAGTGGAAATTTAAAGGAACCGTGGTCAGGCGGCGGCTTTAAGGATGCAGCGTCAGGGGAGCAGGAGGGATGGGAACACGAGACGTAAACAACCAAAAAAATGTGTTTACTTCTTGTTTCTTTTACTCAAAAATCACTGGGTTATGTTGGAGGAAAAATAAGCGTAATCAGACACGACCATCACTGCGTTACGGTGCAGTGTCGTGCTCCAAAGCGTTGGTCTTGGTGCTCGTGTTGATGAACCAAAACAACACCGCAGAGGGTGACGCCTCGCTGACATCACCCACTGGTTGGTGAAGTCCCACAGAGCCAAAACCGGATCAGAGGAGCGCACTCTGAAGAAAGTTCAACATAGCCAGGCTTTCTTTGCATTAGCTGGCTTAGCAAAACCTAAACCCCGTCCAGAGATAACGGGTAGCGTGACAGTGGTTATTAATGTTCTTTGTTTACCCAGGCTCTCTGCTGTCAACACGCTAATCTGGGTTCCGCAACCTGCAGTTCCAGCAGTGTGAAGCAGATTTAGCAGTAGATTAGGACCAAGCAGAAAAACATTTACATATTTTCTGCGTCACCAACTGAATGCGATGTGTTGGTCGTGAACGAGCCGGCACAAAGAGCCCGGTCTTGGGAGCCGGCTCTCGTCCGGGAGAGCCAGTAGTGCTGTTGTTGTTTTGAAAGTAATATGAGTTTAAATAAAAAAAATATCAAAAGCAGTCCTTTTTAAAATGTCTAATGTTTTTACAGGTGTTTCTGCCTCGTGTAGCAGAGCAGTTCAACAAGCAAGTCGCAGCATTCATTGGTTGATTTCATAGTTAAGTTGGTAAGCAAAATAAAAACAATTTAATATTAGAGGCTGTAATTTTTACTTTTAAATCCTTCAGTACAAATGGTGTATCAAATAATTTACGGAATATACGTGCACATCTACATATTATGAGTCAAATAGCTTATCCCTCCTTCACCAAACTTTACCGTCAGGCAGGTGATGTTCTTGGGGGGCGGCAAAGGTTCGGTGCATCGGAGGACTCGTTTGAGAACCAGAGGGTTGCTGAGGGCCGCCGACTTAAGACCCACCTGGACCTGGACCCAGTGACCATCCAAGACCTGCCAATTCAAGACTTCACTCTGGACCCATATATGCCTAGGTAGACTAGAGGCCGGAAGAGATGTCAGCTAACCCCCTGAGCATTGCAGAGGTGCCCTTGAGCAAGCCACTGAACCCTCTGCAATGGGCAGCTTCACTCACCAACCTCCCTCACAACTGCATGTCGCATGTTAAAGTGTGTGTGTGTGTGTGTGTGTGTGTGTGTGTGTGTGTGTGCATGTGTGTGTGACAACTAACAATAAGAAGGTTGGTGATTTGGAATTTTCCCATCTGGGGATGAATAAAGGATGTGTTTGTTTGTTGGTTCTCCTGGTGTTCACCAAACCCAGACACGTCCGTCAGACTGCCAGCGAGAGAAGCATCATTCCTCAGAACATGTTTCCACTGCTCCAGAGTCCAACGGCAGCATGCTTTACACCACTCTACCTGCTGTCTGGCATTGTGCTCAGTGATGTAAGGCCTGCATGCAGCTGCTCAGCCATGGAAACCCATACCATGAAGCTTCTAGTGCACAGTTTATCTGCTGATGTTAATGCCAGAGGAGGTTTGGAACTTTGCATTTTTTATGCACTATGCACCTCGACACTTGGCAACCCCGATCTGTAACTTGACGTGGAGTTGCTGCGGTTCCTAAATGCTTCCACTTTGTAATAATCCCACTTCCAGCTGATGGTGGAATATCTAACAACCCATTCTTTCAATAATGTTTGTAAAGGCTGCATGGCTAGCCGCTGGATTTTACACAGCTGTGGTGATGGGACTGAATCAAACACCTGGATTCAATCATCAAGAGCTAGAGTGTATCACGCTACAATATTCAAAATGGCTTGTCGTGTCAAATAAAGGGAAAAATATAGAATTCTGGTGGCTTAAGTCAGTGGTCCCCAACCTTTTTTGTACCACGGACCAGTTGCACGTATGAACATTTTTCCGCGGACTAGGTGGACGCGGTGGGGTGGGAGGGTCCAATAACAAAAATCTTTGTCAGTTAAGAGTCTGTAATCTGAATGTAACAGCTACACTTTATATAGAGAAGGTACGGGTGTTTTGTCTCAATGTGGGGAAGCAGTTTTGTAGGTTTCATTGCTTCATGAGCCAGTCGGTCACAGCGGGTGAGGAGCATGTGTATTACCTGTTGTAATGAACCTGTAAGAACCTTTGTATTTTCTTTAAAATGCAGCTTTCTTTCTGCTGGCGGTCCGTGACCCTTCTGCTGTCCCGTCGGTTGCTCGTTCCTTCCCGAAAACGCTCTTCAGTGAATTTTATTTTCAAGTGTTAGCTTGTGTCGCTGATGCGTGAAACGACGTTCCAGAGTCAAGTGCAGTTAGTGAGGCGAGGGCGGAAACAGTTGTTTTTCAAAATAAGATCCGGAAGAAGAAAGGAAAAGTAGCATTTTAACCGCGACATTTTTTCTTTGCGGCCCGGTTCCAAATGGTCCGCGGACTGGGGGTCGGGGACCCCTGGCTTAAGTGATAAAGTGACACTCATCTGAGTTTTAAAAAGGCCTTTTTGTGGTCATGTTATTGATAGAGTGGACGCATTGCTCGGTGACATCAAAATATCCCATTAATTTACACCACCGGCTGCTCCAAGCAGAGAAAACCCTGCGTGCACGGGTGGAAACGTGTTTCACGGCTGATAAATTCAGCTCTCTTCTGTAAGATGACGTTCCTGTTGTTCTCGGTGTCGTTTAGATATCTGTTACCTGACTGTGACTGGGTCCACGAGCGGCAGCGTGTACAGTGCAGATCTCTGCTTGCTGTCGTGAGATCAGCAAATACGGAAGCTGTGCGGAAGAACGAATGCGAGCGTAAACCTGCAGCCTAACGGGCGGGCAACAGGTTAATGATGCGAGTCCTGTCCTGCGCCACCATTTCATAAAGTCATATTTCGCTGCTAATGCCTTCATCGTTAACAGTGGCTTAGTGGGAAGGAAAAAAAGGATGAGCGAGCTGGATGGGAATCCTCTGCTTTCCACTGGCTGGCTCTTGGGAAAGATTCTTTGCATTGAGGACTCAGGAGGGAGCTCTGTGCCGGTGTTTACTCAGTCAACTCGTGATCACAATATTCCGGTGTCGGATAATAGAAGCCGGTTGAGCCTTAAAGTCAAGAATAACAGCTTACCCATGTTTTTCCCCCTCTGAATCTGCACGGCAAAGAAAAAGTGTGTGATGTGGGAAGGCAGCCAAAGCATTGTGGGAACATGAGGTGTAAGGTGAGCTCAGTGACCTACTGGTTCCCAGCCTTCCCTTTGGTTTTCTCACTTTCTCTGCTTGCAGCGCAACTCCAGACAAAAGCATCATTATTGCTCTTGGATTCTCTCACTGGCGCAACACAGAATTAATTAGATGCTTTATGGGCCGCGGTGGAGAGAGCTGAATGGATCCATGACGAGGAGGCAGGGACTCTTAGCAGGGAATGTTACGCCACGCTATTTCCAGTGGTGGTTTTGCCTCTTTCAAAAGCTGCAACGAGCTTGTGGCTGCAATGCCTGGAAGCTGAGAATGAAACAGATGGAGCCGCAAAGGGCAGCGTCTTTGTTTTTATGAGGTGTCAGACCATATTCTGTGTTTTCACTGGGCGTCCCCTGCAGGTGGAAGGTCAAGGCTGCGGGTGTAAAAGATGTCAGCGCATTAATATGTGCTGCGCGGAGGCCCAGAAAGTGAGAAAGGCAGGACTCTAACAGTACTGGGTTACGCAAAACAGGCTCATCTCACACCATGGAGCGCTTGCTTGTGCCTCAGGTGTGTGGAACCTGACCAGGTCCAAAGTTTAGAGACTCTCCAGGAGTTTCTCAGGATATAGAAAATACAACACAAGGTACAGAGCAGTGTTCCCAGAACGCACTTCAACAGCACACTTTTCCTTGTATTCATCCATTCCACTGCTTCTTAACACAGATATCTAATGAGCCAATCACGTGGCAGCAATGCGGCTTACTTAGGCATGTAGATATTGTGAAGATAACTTGCCGAAGTTCAAAGGAAGCATCAGAATGGTCAAGAGAGGTGAGTTAAGTCACTTTGAACGTGGCACGGGTTCTTCAAAATCTGCAGATCTACTGGAATTTTCCTGCAGAGCTTCTCTAGGGCTTACAGAGAAGATATCCTGTGAGGGGCAGTTCTCTGCAGCCCACTTAATACGACTAAGGTATGCAGAAGAGTATTTGTATCAACAGCCTTGTATCAACAGTTCCGCAGTAATGATGTTGGAAATATTTTCTTAGTACCAACTGAGCATCTGAGTATTGTTGCTGACCATTTACTGGATTGGATTGGATTGGATTACTTTCTTGTCATTTCAACTCCATATAAACACACAGTGAAACGAAACAGTGTTCCCCCAGGACCTGGTGCCCCATACAAGGGTGGTGCCGGCCGGCCAGGGCCCGCCTCCGGCCCAGCACACAACCAAGCCTGCGATGTCCTCTTCCCCGGCCACCGGCATCAGGCGACGCCGAGGACTGAAGGCCCGGTCCACACAGCTAGCAGAGATCGGAGCCCCCAGAAACCGCCCAGCCGCAGCATCAGCCCTGTGACGATACTGCCCCCGGAACCCAAAACTTTGGTTTCCGGGACGCTGCCCAGCAGGTCATGAAAAACAACGCCGCCGGATCACTAGTTAGCACCGTCTGTAGACGGAGCTACGACGGCGTCTGGTCGTCCTCAAACCTCCGACTTTCGAACACGACCACCACCGTCCCGGCGTCCACACACACCCAAACACTGGATCAAAACCAGGTCAAAACAGGGACAATCACAGGGGTACAAGCACCACCTTGGTTCCAGAGTGGCCGCGCACTACCATCGCGCCGCCATCTTGGCCCCCCCATTTATGATCACAGTGTTACTATTTATTGATGGCTGCTTCAAGTCACAAAGCTCCAGTCATCTCAAAATGGTTTCTTGAACATGACGATGAGTTCACTGTCCTCAGATGTCCTCCACAGTCAGCAGATCTCAGTCCCGCAGAGACCAGGATGTGGTGGAACAGGAGATTCTCATCGTGGATGTTCAGCCCACACATCTGCAGCAGCCCTGTGATGCTGTTATGTCAACATGGAGCAACATCTCTGAGGAATGTTTTAGCAACTTGTTTGAATCTATGCAACCAAGAATTAAGGCAATTCTGATGGCAAAAGGGGGTCCACCCCAGTGCCAGCAAGGTGTATCTAATGAAGTGGCCAGTGAATGTACACTTGTGCTGTAATTTATTTGAGTCAAATCTTTGAAAGTCCTTTGCTGTTGTTGTGCACATTCTTATAGCATCAATCAATAACAAGCCCATTAGACAAATGTGCTCTTCAATAAGCATGAATGTGATAAGAGGAATATACTTCCATAGAATTAAGAGGTAGGTATCAGCCAGGTGCTGCTAATCAAATGCATCGATTAACTGATCATCAGCCACTGTGAGCACCTCCATAACAGCTGCTGCTCTGGAGCATTCAGGTCTGTGTCAGCACAACGCCAGCAAATTCAGCCCAAGGTCAGAGAAATACCAAAGAACTCAGGCGCTGCATCTCAGACTCTACAGGCCTCAGTTAGCAGGTTAAAGGTTAAAGTTCATGACAGGACAGTTAGAAAAAGACTGAACAAGTATGGCTTGTTTGAAAGGGTTGCAGGAGAAAGTCTCTTCTCTCTAAAAAGAACATGGCAACACAGCTTAGGTTTGCAAAGCTGCATCTGAACAAAGCTCAAGACTTGTGGAACAATGTCCTTTGGACAGACCAGACCGAAGTGGACATGTTGGACCATAATGCAGATCACCAAACTCAGCATACCAACACAAACACCTCATAGCAACTGCACGGTGGTGGAAGGGTGATGATTTGTGCTTGTTTTCCAGCCACAGGACCTGGGCACCTTGCAGTCATTGAGTCCACCATGAACTCTTCTGTATACCGAAGTATTCTAGAGTCAAATGTGAGGACATCTGTCCCACAGCTATAGCTTGGTCCAAACTGGCTCATGCAACAGGAAAATTATCCCAAGCACAGCAGCAAATCTCCAACAGACTGGCTGAAAAAGAAAAGGATCAAGGTGTTGCAATGGCCCAGTCAAAGTCCAGACCTCAACCCCATTGGAATGGTGTGGTGGGACCTTAAGAGAGCTTCGACTTATTGCGGCTAAAGGTGGTTCTACAAGCTACCGAATCATAGGATGTATGAATCAAGTTTTTTCACAGGACTGCAGAGAATCCTGTGAAAACATTTTTTCACCATGACTGTATGTAACCTATGGGACACAGATGTGGCAGGAAAGGAATTACAGGTGAGTAATTTCACAATAAAACGGCAAAGGATTATGTGCCGTCCATGCGGGTCATCACATTACGACTCCTGCATACATGGGGTCTTCACCGGTCCTCCCATTTGCTGGTTCCATCAGCCGTTAACACGCGACTCATCATGAACATGGACTGAAAATAGTCAGTGCATTTCCCTCAAAACTCCCTCATCACACTCTGACCGAGCGAAACGCTCACAAAGCACAAGCTGGCTGGCTGCTCTGCAGCCCGTTTGCTGTGGATTCCCGTAAAACGTGGGTCTGTTTGCCAGACAGACAACAAAGTACTGAAGAATGAGTGAAAGCGATGACATAAGCAGAGCTGTGATCGTGAGCTCTTACATCATCACCATCCATTCACGGCCTCTGCGCTGCAAAGCTTGGCGTCGGTGACAAACCGCGCCTGACTGCCAGCGTCCTCCATCAGCAGCACTGAACAAAAACAAAGCGCCACATTAAAGCTTTCTCTCCCTTTCTCTGACTTTTCATGTTCATCCACAGGTGCTCTCATATTGTCCTTGCCTCTGTGGGGGAGAGTTACTGCTGGCACAGTGATCCTCTGGTGGTGTGTAATGGAAAAATACTCCTCTGCCAGAAGAGCGGCAGCAAGCTTTCTATCACCGTGTCTGGCCTTGGGCACAGCGCGAGCAAAGACAGTGACAGATAAGGCAGTCTCCGCTCGCCCGGTTCTCCAGCTGAGTTTGTCCTTAGACAGAAAAACACCTTTATCTCAGCCGGGAGTCTGAGTCACACACCGCCTCTTCCTCGCTGCCTTAAAGCTCCAGTTCTGAGCCATTAGTGCAACAGGAAGCACATTTACAAAGCCATCATGTCATTTGAACAGTTGCTGCGTGTTCATGTGGCACGTAGAGGTTTTATTTTGTAGTCCACAGGCAGATGGGGAGGCTTTAATTTGCAATCCCCATGTCCAAAATGCAATTTTAAAAAACAAAATCTGTGATATTTTAATTAATGTGAACTTCAGTGGATTTTGTAAATCCACACAAAGTGTAGAATTTGATGGCTGCATCACATTCAACCAAAGCTGGGACGCTGGCATGTTTCCCGTTGTGTTCCACCCTCTCTCTTTTTAGTAACATTGTTTCATGGTTTTACACCTGAAGAGGCTGACTGTTATTGCTGCTTGCAATTAAAAATCTCGTCCATTCTTTTTATAAAACACTTCAGCAGCTCAGCAGTCCATTGTCTGATTCTCCTCTTCATCATGTGTCACACACTTTCAGTAGGAGTTAGATGTGAACTGGCAGCAGGTCAGTCAAGCACACACATTCTGTGTCTATGAAGCCTCGTTGTTGTGGCCTGTATAGAATGCGGTCTGGCGTCGTCCTGCTGAAAAAAGCAGGGTGTCCTGGAAAGAGGCGTGACCTTAATGACAGCATGTGCACCTCACAATCTCTGTTCTAGTTCATCCCAAAGGTGATGGATGGGGTTGAGGTCAGGGCTCTGTGTGGGCCAGTCAATGGACTTTACAGAGCTTCCTTTGTGCACTGGGCCACAGTCATGCTGGAACAGAAAAGGGCCTTCTCCAAACTGTTCCCACAATGTTGGAAGCAACACCAAAATGTCTTGGTAAGTTGAAGTATTAGAATTTCCCTTCACTGGAACTAAGGGGCCCAGGCCAACCCTAGAAAACAACCCCATAGCATTATCCCTTCTCCACCAAACATTACAGGCAGCCAAATAACGTTCTCCTGGCATTCACCAAACACAGACTGGTTCATCAGCTTGCCAGATAGAGAAACATGATTCCAGCGAACACATTTCCACTGTTCTAGAGTCCAGTGACAGCATGCTCTGCACTACTACCTCCGACACTTGGCATTGTGCTTGGTGATACAAGGCTTCCATGCAGCTGCTCAGCCATGGAAACCCATGCCATGAAGCATGGTCCACAGTTTCTGTGCTGATGTTAATGCCAGAGGAGGTTTGGAACTCTGCAGTTATTGAGTCAGCAAAGTGTTGGACACTTTTCCACACTCTGCTCCTCAGCACTCAGTGACCCCACTCTGTAACTTTACGCAGTCTGACACCTGGTGACTGAGTTGCTGTGGTTCCTAAATGCTTCCACTGTGCAATAATCCCACTTCCAGCTGATGGTGGAATATCTAGGAGGGAAGAAATGCCACCAGCTTACTTGTTGCAGTGGTGGCATCCTGTTCTGCTGCTGGAA
>VUQH01016145.1:3330-25081 GCA_015106775.1 Etroplus canarensis | reverse complement strand
CGGTAGAGAAACCTCCAGAACTACTACTTCTTCTTTCGGCTGCTCCCGTTAGGGGTCGCCACAGCGGATCATCTGCCTCCATCTCACTCTATCCCTTGCATCTCTCTCTCTCTCTGCCTCCTAACACACTTTCCCCCTCTCCCCCTCCTTGGTCTTCGGCCAACAGTAGCATAGTTTCCACCGTCACCCTGTTGGCTAACGGCACCGGAGGCGGTCGTTGTTAACCCGGGCCGCGACCAATCCGGTATGGAAGTCGTGTTATGAATCCGCATATTTGATTTGGCAAAGTTTTTTCGCCGGATGCCCTTCCTGACGCAACCCTCGCCATTTACCCGGGCTTGGGACCGGCACTATGAGTACACTGGCTTGTGGGCCCCTGTGGCTGGTTTAAAGAAACCTCCAAAACAGCAGTCTTGTGGTATGGCGTCTGTGTTGTCTCCTCTGAACAGTCACCTCTGCGCTTTGGAGGTTCTTCATGATGTTAAAGAAACCTCCAAAACAACAGTCCCTAACATCATGAAGAACCTCCAAAGAGCAGAGGTGAAAGTCCACTGTTCAAAGGAGACACCACAGACCACAAGATGCAGAACAGTGATGGGAATTTGGGCTCTTCATGTTACCACTTATACCATTTATAATTCAGTCAAATTTTGCCGCTTTTGGCTCAACATGTAGGTGTACACATATATCAAACTACTTGATACATGATTGGTACTGAAGTATTTAAAAGCAAAAATTTCAGCCACTTATATTAAATTGCTGGAGCCAGTTGTTTTTATTGTGTTTACCAACTTAACTTTAAAACCAGCCAATGAATAATAACAGTAAAAACAACAACAGCTGACTCCAAACTTTGCAGAGAAAAATTAGTGAAAAAAGGCGCATTAAATACAGGACAAAAGTAAATGTGCTTTGTTAATAACGCTAAAATTACCCGTTTACAGTAAAAATAATGATAAATAACAGAAGTAAGTAATATACTGCAATATACAAAACACTTTTCGGTGTCAGGTATACGACAGCTTAATTGTAGAAATTTTACAAATTCTGTCCTTGTGTTATCAAGATTGTTACAGTGCACCCAAATCCTGCTTCTTTTCATCATTTTTGTTTGGAGAATTCCCACAGAGGATCGTAGTCCTCACTCTCCTGTTCTGCACCCCCGCCTTGCGCTGCTTGGTGGTATGATCCATGGTACCCTCACGTGATTGGTTTCCCAGCATACACAAGGTATTTAGTGAGTGAATCCATTTAAAACGTATAGCCTGGAGAAGGTTATATCATTCTGCATCACATTACTAAGCTGTTGTGGTCGGGAGCTGGTTCTCCTGGACGAGAGCCGGCTCCCATCGTTTACTTCAAAGAACCGGCTCTTTGTACCGGCTCGTTCACGGCCGAAACATCACGAGCAAACGACTCGTCAGAAGGAAAAATCGGAAAGGCGGATTAGAATTAGCAAAAAGTTTCAGCGATGAGCCACAACAGTTTATGGATGGATGAGCCAAAGATGAACCTCTACCAAAGAGATGAGAAGGCCAAAGCATGAAGAAAGAAGGAATCTGCTTGTGGTCCTAAACATGCAAGCTCACCCCCAGAATAAGATGAGGAAGCATCGTTTTAAACTGACAATCATGCAAAGCTACTCTAGTAGAGTCCAAGAATAAAAACACACAGCTGGAAATAAATGGAATAGGTCCTCATTTACATAAACACATGGTGAGGAGCTCATTTTTGGTCTTCAAGGAAATTATCGTAACCTCTCGCACACCCTGCCATTAGCCTGAACCGCTGCCGCCACAGCACGCTGGCTTGTTTCTTCGGGGAAATTTAACGCCATCATAACCAAGTGGAAAATAAATTAACACGGACCCCAGAGAGCACGTGTGCGTCCCCAAGATGTGTTTGTGATTATGTTTGTAATAAGGGCACGTTTGTATGAATAAATCCATAATGGCGTTCGCCCTGTGCTGTAGGTGTGCGTCTATTGTGCGTTTCTACGTCTGCGGGTGCGTCTGAGCAAAAAAAAAGGGGGGAACGACAGCAGGAGGCGTCTTCAGACACCTTCCCTGCTGTGAATCAACCCCGGGTTTCCTCTCAGATGTAATTATCACTCTGTAATTATTGACTAATTACACTTTATAGCGAATGGAAATCCTCCTAATAACTTCTCTTATCTCCAGATGGGGAGAAAGAAATCTGCAGGAAATGTGTGTAGGTGCAGAAAATAACAATAGTGTCATATTTTCTGAGCATAATGAGCAGTGAAACATAGTCATTAGCGGTGATTCTCCTATTGTCATTATCCTCTTTATAATGATATTCGGGGCGCAGCGTCGATGGAGACCTGAAGGCACCACCTCACATGCAACAATAGTAAGTGTCATGACTTTGGAGCCTCGGCTAAGCCTGTAAAACACATGTGAGGAAGGAAAATGCACTCATTTCGACTGTGGTAATTACACATAATGGCCTCAGCTGTGAATTCTGTATCATTAAGTTGATGGATTTGCATGTATATATTTATTCACAGTTCCATCTCAGCCATGAAAAGGTGACCCCCCCCCCCCCAGACAAACCAGCCATTTAGATTTTTGCAGGTCTGAGCTGAATGTGTCGCATTGCGCTCACCAAACATGCCCCGGAGTGCTACATGCACGCTGTTCCTATCTGTCAGCCTGGAACCAGCGTATCTGGGTCAAATCAAACCTACTGTTTTTGTGCGAAGGCAACTCCGGCTGCTGAAGCATCATTTAACTGTTGTAGCTCTCAGAAAATCCCCCGCGAACGCTGGCAGCCTCCGAGGGTCGATTTCCCGAGAGTCTCCGACGCTAAAAACGGCTGCAGAGGTGGTGTGGCGAGGTAAGTGGATGTCATTATCTCCACGTTGGGAAACGTCCCTCAAAAGTTCTCCACATCGAGTCGGAGGCATTTGTGGAAAAATGACAGCGGTTTGATATGAACTGGGTTTTATTTTTTTGTGTTTTCACAGGGAGGACAGGGAGAACTGGGGGTAGGCAGAAAACTGACAATGAGGCCGTATGGATATCTGCAATTTCAACGCATTACTTAGCAACTCAAATGCACTTTAGGTAAGTGAACAACTGCCTTTACTGCCAGACCCTGGGCTCATATGCTAGGAGAGGAAACATCTAAACCCAGTGATGAATAAAGTGCACACAGATTGGTGAGCTGAGCTGTCAGAGCAGCAATGCATGAACACAAATTAAGCGTAATGGATTGCTGAACTGAGTTAAACATCGTTGGATGGAAATTTTCATGCGGGGATTCCAGGTCATACATCTGTACCAGCTTGGTCTGGGGTTCTCAGAGGTTCAAAGCCAAGTTAAAACGCATTCCAATTCCCAGGGCATCAAACACTGCCAGTTTTTGTTAACCTGCTGGTGTCTAGGAGATATGCCACCTTTGGTGGCAATACTGGACACCGAGGTCAAACATTTCTGTCTGAACTCACAACAAAGTCTTCACAGGAAGACACGAGGAGGAGGGAAGAGGCAGAAATCACAAAATGTTCAGTTAGACTAAGGAGCTCATGGAGATCATGATCACAGTTCACAGGTTATATGATGTTATGGTTTCTTGCCATTGGTTGGCTGTATCACACAAACTAATGTGAATTAAAATCCACCGAGAGGTCAAAGAGGCTCACAAACATATCATATCTGGGACAAATGAATCTGGTTCACCACCAAATGAAAGGGTTTGAGTTCAGGAGTGGACTACATGGTCAGTAGGAACCAAAGCCATAAAAAGCATGAAAATACGCGGACGCATCAGCATGTCATAGCATTGACCATACTCCTGGCAGTGGCACAAAGGTCACAGGAAAACCCCAACCACGCCTTCTTAATGTGGGAGTCAGCAAATAGGGTCACTCTCCCCATAATTAGGACCAGTAGGATCATGACCATCACCATCTAACGGGATAGGGTTAAGCTCTGACAGCACTATTAGCAGCAGGTCTACCATCTAAAACAGGGGTCTCAAACTCCCGGCCCACAGGCCGCTTCCAGCCCCACCCCCTACTTCTGGTCCATAATTTGATGTCCAAAATATCATGTAATTTGGCCCTTTAAAGGTTGTTGAAAGTAGGGGGCGTGGGCCGGGAGTTCGAGACCCCGATCTAAAACAAGAGAACCATCAAACATCTGCCAGCACCATAGGAGTAGTGAATATAGGAATAGTAACAGTCATATGTTGTGAATTCAAGGTTTCCTCTCATAAATATGGCAATTTATGCCAATCATGTTGGTGACTCAGGTTACTGCTCTATTATTGCCTGTCATTGCCCAATGCTACACCTACACCACAGCCTTAGTTCTTGACCAGCTCCAACCTAAGACATAAATAAACCCAGTGATGGAGGGGCACTGGCAAACACTCGTATTATGAACATTACAATCCAGTTCAATACTCTTAGGAGCAGTTATACTTGTGAAAATGAAAAAGCACCCATAAAATAATGAACTTGAGTTCAGTTTGAATGAAGACCCATGAGGTGATCTTTGTGTGCAAGTTTCACTAAAATCTGACCAGTGCTCTAGGAGGAGTAGCAATTTCAGTGAATTCTGGTTGGATGGACGGACGATGGGTGCCTCGCTGTAGCATTAGCTGATACTTTGGCTAAATGAGCTAAAATGGACACTTGTAATATAAAATTTATCTAATTTTAAGATTTGTAGCAAACTACGTGTTCAGAGGAGGGATAGTGGACATATTGGACAAAGGATGTTGAGGATGGAGCTGCCAGGCAGGAGGAGAAGAGGAAGAGCACAGAGAAGGTTGATGGATGTAGTGAAGGAGGACATGCAGAGGGTTGGTGTGAGGGAAGAGGATGCAAGGGATAGGATGAGATGGAGGCGGATGATCCACTGTGGAGACCCCTGACAGAATCAGCTGAAAGAAGAAGAATAGCAACCTACTACTACTCTGGGGGTCAGCCACAGGGGCCCACAAGCAAGTGTACTCCTAGTGCTGGTCCCAAGCCTGGGTAAATGGGGAGGGTTGCAGCAGAAAGGGCATCTGGTGTTAAATCTTCGCCAAATCAAATATGCGAATTCATAATATGACAGGTTGACAGATGAAGCTGACAGGAGTCTCCGTGGACTATGATGTTTGCAGACGACATTGTGATCTGTAGTGAGAGTAGGGAGGAGGTGGAAGACAGCCTGGAGAGGTGGAGGTATGCACTGGAGAGAAGAGGAATGAAATATACACACACACGCACGCGTGCGAACAGGTCAGAACCATCACATCTCCTAGATTTCCTCTGTAAGATACAACACATTTATGATGACCGACTGACCTGAGTTATTGAGATACTTTCACAGCTGCTATTGATAAACATATTTTCACAGATTTCTTTCGATATGTGAGCACACGTGCAAAAAGTCCCTAAAAACATCTTAATGCATCCGTCTACCTACTGACCTAGAAGGCTGCAACACAAGAATAAAGTAGCCAACTATCTATTCATCTACAACTCAGTCTATGTAAACTGCTTTATTTGCAGCTATAGACACTGCAAACAGACTCCAAATAAGCATAAATTGAAAGCTGGAAAAATTAGGGATCAGCTGGGAATGCAGCTCTCCAACCTCCAGTCAGCATGCAAAATGTAATTAGTGTGATGAGTCCCCTAAGTACCATCACAGTATCCCTTCCTCTCTCTCTCTAGTGCCTTAATGAAATATCAGACTTTTATTTTGGCGCTGAGACTGCTGTTAACCTCGGCTGTGTTTTCAATGTCAAGCGGCTGCATCAGCGAGTGATTCATGGCATTATTAAACATCAATAAAAAATCACGGAAATCTCTCCACTATGCACCGCTTGCAAACACAAGATGCTATTATTTACAATAAAGTGCTCTCCAGATGAAAGAGAGACACCTTTGGGTTACGTTTGGCAGTGAGGAGGGAGATGTGTGTGAGCTTTATGTATATCCTGAGGTGAGCGGGGAGACATCATTTGCAAATGAGTAAGGAGGCAGTGGCGACGAGGCAGATGAGGGAAAGTGCAAATGTGTCGGATCAAAAGGTGTTAAAGGAAGGGATTATGCTGGTATGAACCTCTGGAGGGGCCGATTCCCTGCCCAACGCAGCCATTATACCTACAAACAGGATCATGCATGCAGTGGTCCCATTTATCCACATGTGCAGGTGTGCTCTTAATCAAACAGACCCCCAAGCCTGAAGCACCAGCCAATTAACAAACTGCTTAGAGCCTCACTGCCCCCAAAATTGCCTCCAAATAAGCAACATACAAATTAGTGTGACCCCTTTTAATATTTAATTACTTAGAATCTTGTGGCATCCCTGTAGTGTAGTGGTTTACACATCTGCCTCACAAAGGAAAGGTCCCTGGTTCAATTCCATTTGGGGAGATAAGTCCCTCTTACCACGGAGGGTTGTGTCAGGAAGGGCATCTGGTATAAAACCCCAGCCCAATTAATCCACTGTGGTGACCCCTTGTGCAGAATACAAGGGTGCGGCTGATGGTACCTCCCTCTTCTTCTTTTGGCTGCTCCCATTCGCGGTCGCCATCGGATCATGTATCCTGAATCAGCATTTGAATTTGGCAAAGATTTCATGGCTTTTGACCGACACTAGGAGTACACTTGCGTGTAGCCCCTGTGGCTGGGTTCCAATGGGACCTTCAATTACTTAAGATATTTATGTTTTTACATAAACTGCACTAAACAGGTGGCACCATACATCCTGGACTTTTTTTAGCACGGGACTACTGTGAATCCAGCCATCTATTTATCTGAAAATACATTTCTGTTGTCTCGTTGACTGGACGTAGATGGAGAGGGAAGGACGAAGGACGATAAACAATGAACATAGTAAACTGAAGCCTGCACTGAACTGCCTTAAACCTGCATTCTTAGGAATGGCAAGCAGGGGGCGACTCATCTGTTTGCAAAATATGGTCTGTCAGTAAGAAAATTATGCTACTTTTCACCTGATCTGTGACCTCAGCAAACACTGATGAATTTCTGCTAGAACAATAATAAAAGTTTGCTTATAGCAGCTATAGCACGCATCGAGTCCTCTACCAGAAAATGGCGACTTGCTCTCGTTGGGTTGAGGGCATTTGTTGCCCTAAGTGAGGGAGTTAGAGTATGTTGGCAGTGATGGGGAAGGTGGAGCATGAGATTGACTACCAGAGTGGTGTGGCATCCAGAGTAATGCAGGAGCTGAGTTTGAATGCAAAGCTAATGAGTGACCTGTCTACAGTCTACAGTTCTCATAGAACTATATGCAGTGCTGTGGAAAAGTAAATCCTCCCTTGCTTCTTCCATAGGAGTTATCAAAGTAACCAGTAGCCAGGTGCTGCTAATCAAATGCACTCTGTAGGAGCCAAAGATAATTATAATATAAAGGTGTAATGTATGTATACATGGTTCCATAGCGTCTTATATTCTTTTTTTTTTTAAGTTTCCCCATCCTGTGGCTGGAATGTAGGAGATAAAAGCAGGTGATGCTACCTGGATGGTGTGGCTGGAGCAGGAAGACACAGCCTTAGAGGCAGGCTGAGGAACTCGGGTGGTTCTGGGATCCTTTGAGGTTTTCCAGTCACCTCCAAATGTAAGGAGACCCTGGGGTAGATGGAGGGATATATCTAACAAATCTAGACCTCCATGCTTCGCCTGCTAAGATAAGATAAATGGAAGAAGATGGATATATGGATTTATTTAAGTTCTAAGATTTATTGTGAATCCCTTTGCAGGCAGGTTATTCAATTATCAAAGAGTCCTAGCAGCAAATGGTCGATCATGTTTAGTGTTCAAGTGTGAGGTGTAAAAGAGTTGACATGTTCTCGCCCGAACCTGTTACTGTTAAATCTTATTCAATAAGGCCTGATGTTGAATTTTCAGAATTTGGTCCCTGCTCGTCTTTTCAGTGCTCTTGCTCCCATCGTGGTTGCAGTAGATTGCTTCCTGGTTCAGTTGGAGGTCTCTTCCTGTTAAAAAGGGAGCTCTTGTTTCCCCACAGTTGCCAAATGCTGCTCAGATGGGATCTTCTGATTGTTGGGTTTTTCTTGCTAATATTGTAAGTTCTTCAACTAACACTATGAAGCAGTTTTAGACAATTGCTGTTCTTAACTCACACTACGTAACTAAAATCTAAGTAATTAAAGTGCTTTAGTTTGCTGCTACTTTGTGACTGACAGTTTGTAATCCCCTTAGATTCTTAGAGCCACCACCTGCTAACGACGTCTATTCAAGAAAGAGTGAAAACAAGATGGCGGAAATGATCAAAAACAGCCATTTGAAGGTGGCTCCATCCATCTTTCACATACAATAATACTTTTCCAAGTAGAGGATCCTCAATCGTCCACAGTGATTAAACAAAGAAAACAAAGGGGACTACCTGCCCAGCCCGCCCAGCTCAGTGGATGGATTTCCGTGCTTTGGTCTCTTCTCTTGTTGTTTCAGGCTCTGGTCTGAGCCGACACCAGCCTGTGAACTGAAGATAAAAAGTAAACGCTGGCGCTCAAAATTGGAACATGGCTTCATCCCCTCATCTGCCAGTCTTCTCGCTTCTTCTTCTCTTCAAGACCCTGAGAGGAGTCGTCACATTTTTCTGTGAGCAGAGAAGCTCGGTGGAGGAAAAAAAAAAACCTACTCTGCTTTGAATTGTATTGAACCCCATATTTTAACTCACAGATAGCAAAGTTTGCACAACGATCCCGGCGTGAATTCTTGGCTGTTGGATTTTTCAACATTTTGTCCACAACATGTCAGGGTTAACGGTGTTTTATCTGATGTGTCCTCTCACTTCGTTTATATACCAATACTACTATGAAGGTAGCCATATTTTAAGGTCTGCACACGATTCAGTCATCGTGTCCACAGTGATAATCCTGAGCGTGGACCTGTTGTGTTTGTGGAGTGGTGTAAAGCTTCTCTGAACATTAATGAGGCAAAGACCAACGAACTGATTGTTGATTTTAGAAAGATCTCCAGTGTCTTCCCACAGTGGAGCTCAACAACCGGACAGTGGAGCGTGTTCATCAGTACAAAGACCTGAGACCTGTCACTGACGACAAACTGATGATGATGCGGTGTGTATAAAAGCTCACCAGCAGCTGCATTTCCGTCACAAACTGCGGTTTTAAAGTTGCTTCTACTTTTATGAAAAGGTTTTGTTGAATCTATTCTTAGTTGGTATGGCCCTCTTAATATCAAACACACAGAGATTTCAGGGTGTTGTGAAGGTGGGTTGCAGAGTGGCAGGCACCACTTTAAATCATGTATCAACACTTTACAATTTAAGGGTTCTTAATGAGGCTGGAATTATTCTTCCTAAATGTTTGCATGGTAGTTAGCACTGTTGCCTCACACCAAGAGGGTCTGGGTTCAAATCCAACAGCTTAGGCCCCTCTGTGTGGAGTTTGCAGGTTCTCTCCGGGTGCTCCGGCTTCCTCACACAGTCACAGACATGCAAAGCGTTAGGTTAATTGGCGATTCTAAATTGACTGTGAATGGTTGTCTCTCTGCGTCAGACTGGCACCCTGTCCAGGGTGTACCTTGCCTAATGTCCTACAGCTGGGATAGGTTCTAGTACCCCCCATGACCGTCATCTCACCCTTTGGCAGTGGAGTTTGAACTTCTTCCAGCTAGCTGTAGGTACAAACCGCCGCGATGCTGGTCTAACAGACTTACGCTACGTTCCCACTGCAGGCAAAAGGGGCCCAGATCTGATTTTTTTGGCCCACATGTTACCCAGATCTGATTTGTCTGTGACAGTCTGAACAGCACAGATCTGATTCTTTTGAATCAGATTCAGGCCACTTCCATACGTGGTCCTGAATCAATATGTATCCGATGTTTTTCAAAGTGACCTCAGTCTGAACAGTCATGTCACATTTCATCCGACTTTTCCATCACTGAAGTGAGACAGACGCCATGATTCTGTGCCGGAGGAGGCGAGACGCGGCGAGATCAAATGTCAACAATGGGCCAAACAGTGTTGATGGAGCTAGTCAGCGGAAAGAAAGTGAAGTAGCGTCCATATTTACTTCTGTAAACACAGCGTGCTGCGTGTGACATCACGTCTTCTTCAGGGGACCGTTCACCCTGGAGTCTGATGGCGTCACATTTAGATTATAACGCAGGATAATCAGATCTCAGTAAAACATCGGAATTGCCTGAAGTTGAACGTTGTGTTAGCTACTCCTTTGTCACTGCTGCTATTAAGAAATTTACATTTTTCAGTTTTCAGTGTGCCAACCTGCGTGCAGCCTGTTGCAGACAGTGAGTGTTGCTTGCTGTACCACACATTGCCCCTTGGGGTTAATAAAGCTCACCTTGACCCTTGACCCTACAGTACACATCACACATATACAACACGTGCACACGTGTGTTTAAATTTGATTTCGCCTGTTTGGTCCGCTACAAAGCAGTGAAAAACCGAACCCGTATCACAAAGCAAACTCACCACTTCTTACAGTAACGTCTCTCAAAGCCGTCTGAAAGACACGGAGGGGAAGAAGAGCAACCTTGAACTCAACTTGAATCAGAATGTCAGGTGTGAGGTTTTGAGTGGCTGCGCTCAGATGGACGGGGCACGGGGCCAGCCAAGCAGAGCGAGGAGAGACATTCAGAAACACAATGCATTATTCATCCTCCAGCTCATGCTACTGTATTCCTCAAATAACATCAAGGATATGAAGTGGTGCAGATCACAGTGTGAGGGCTCCGGCTTCATCTGCTCTCAGACTGCGAGGGTGTGATCAGCTCCAACACATCTGAGCAGAGCAGGTCTCCAGACGAGCTCGGCGGGTTCAGCAAACACACACACGCGCGGAACACAGCCGTGAGCTTCTGCCGCACATCCCGCTCCCCCTGGAGCACGAAGAAAAAGGTCACATGCTCCAGGCTTATTGTTTGGGGGAATTGTGAGCGCAACCGTACATAAAAATAAGTCTTCAGAGTAACGGGTGTAGATACCTACGTACAGTTTTCATGACCAAAGACTACGTTCCCACTGCGGGAAATTCTTTTTGCGTGGTCGTTCACATTCTAAATTAAAGGCATCAGACTCGAGGGTCAACGCTCTCCGGCCCTGAAAAAAGCGTGACGTCACACGCAGCACGCTGTGTTTACACAAGTAACTATGGATGCTACACATGTCAGCGCGTGAGTAAAACTTCACTTAGCTGTTCAGACTGTCATAAAAATCAGATCTGGGTCACATATGGGCAAAAAAAAATCATCGTGTCCCCACAACGCAGTGGTTTACACATTCACCTCACAAGCAAAAGGACCCAGGTTCAATTCCAGGTGGGGACACAGTCCCCTCTCACCATGGAAGGTTGCGTCAGGAAGGGCAGCTGGTGTAAAACCTCTGCCAACTTACCAATTTGGACTAATCCGCTGTGGCGCCCCCTTGGGGAAAACACAATAGAGCAGCTGAAGCTACAACATGACATTTCGAGTGAGTATACTTAAGAGGTTATGAAAAAAATAAAAAATTTGAACCCACTAAGGTCTGTAACTCTGATAGAAAATGTTGCATGCTTGACTAAAAGCTATTGGACATAAAAATCTGCTGATTCTGAGGGGTCAGGTGGGAGGGCCCGATTGATTCTTTGTAAAGCACCAGTTTAAAACAGAAGTTATCTCAAGGAGCTTTATATTGTGAGGTGAAGACAATGAAAGCCACTTAGAGGATGAGGGGATAAAGGAGACTGGAAAGAGAAGTGCAGAAAAGGCATCTTATAGAATTTCTTTAGAAACCTGGATGACAGGGACACAGTAGCTCCTTGAGCTCGCAAAAAAACCCAACTGTCAGGTCACTGAAATGTGTGAAGTACATCAATTGGCCGATGAACTAATGAGAAGTCAAGGAGGCTCACAGTCATATCCACATGGAAGTGTTTGAGTTCAGGAGAAACCGTGGCCATAAAAAGCAAGAAAATATGTGGACGCAGCAGCATTGACCATATTACTGATGTTTGTGACAGGAAGGCCCCAGTCACACCATCCTCATGTGGGAGTCAACCAATGGGAGCGCTCCCTCCATGATCATGACCAATAAGATCATGATCATCCCCATCTAACCAGTGGAATGCAACATGTGTGGCAAAAGTTGATATGGGAGGAGCAACAGTGGAATGTCTTTACTGACCTTCAGGTTTTCCACTGGTACAAATGGGAAGTTAAGCTGATCACATTGGTGAACCCGGTCATCACTGCCCACCAAGACCCAATGCTACTCCTACACTGCGACCCCAGTCTCTCACCAGATGGCAGAACATTACGCTCCAGACCAAGGAGCAGCGATTCTTATGAAAATGGAAAAGTGCCAGTAAAACAAATATGACCTTGAGCTCAGTTTGGATGAGGAGCCATGAGGTGATCACTGCGTGCCAGTTTCACCAAAATCTGACCAATGCTCTACAGTGGGAGGAGCTGAGATTCTGAGGGGGTCCCGGTAAGGTGTAGCAGTTTACACATTCGCCTTACAAGCCAGAGGTCCCTGGTTTGATTCCAGGTGGGGACACAAGCCCCTCTCACCATGGAAGGTTGCATCAGGAAGGACATCCTGTGTAAAACCTCTGCCAGATTACCAATGCTGATTAATCCGCTGTGGCGGCCTGTCGGGGAGAATACAATGGAGCAGCCGAAGGTAAACTGGGAGGAGTTGAGATTCTTGCTGTGAATTGTGGACAGACGGATGGACGCCTTGTCATTGCATTAACTCATGGGTCCTTCAGGAAGATGAACTACAAACTTCTTGTCCTGTCATTCTGAGCACTTCCCAAAGTGCTCCTTCATATTTCTGGTATATTTCTCTACGTTAGTTCCGGTCTGTTTGTGTTGGTTACAGTGCAAGCTGATTTCCAGTCCTGTGCTGAGACGTCACTTTTCAAATCTTCCTTCCAAGCATTTAGCGTCCAATAATGAGTTTCTAATGGAAACCCATTAGAAACTCTGACAAAGCACCCTTTGTCCTCGTTACCTCAGCAGGGGTCTAGGAAGTGAACTATGTTGTGCAAAACTAAATTTAGACTTATGTGTTTTGTAAATTCTTCAAGAGACATGAAAGAGTTTGAACCTTTCAGATCTCGACCGGACTGATGTCTTGTGTTGCAGTGACTGCTTCCTGCTGTGGGAAACCACAGGGCATGGGGCATGCCGGGCAGCACAGCTGATGTGTTTTTAATCAGTTGTTGACCACAATGGGAGTCTTTTGCGCGAGGAATGAGATTTTTATCAGGCTTTGGACACAATGCGTGTTTATCTGATACATTCAGAACTGGTTTTCTGTGTTTTGGGGGGATTTTTTTTAAACAAGTTAAATATAGAAAGTTGCCTGCATTGCCCATTTTTCACTCTTTTAATTCAACAGGCTCTCCATTTGCTCTCAGTGGTACAACTTGTACTAATTATCCTATCAGGTTTGTTCTCTGAAGAATAAAAAGGAAGAGGAGCAACAAAAACTTGAGGTCAGTTCCATAAAGGGAAATTTACCTCGCATTTAGCGCTCCATTAGATTGCATTTGAGATCAAAGGCAGAAGCACCTTTTATTGCTATGGGGCACCGCTGAGGATAAGCTGCCTGTCATAAACCCTTCAAAAAGGCTGCGAGGATCATCCCAGAATGCAAAGCGATTCCCTGTTCAATTAAAATTAAAGGCCAAAAGGTACTGAGGCATACTGTGTATGAAATCACTCTCTGCCAGGAGCTGACCTGCTGGAATTAAACTTTAAAAGCAACGGTTTTAACAGAAGTACCTTGACTGACAGGTGCTGGCCGGTTGGCTTAATGTCAAGTTATGGAGCTAACGGACAATGCAAGGAGAAGCTGGAGTACTTCTAAGCTACTCCAGGTATTTCTATTAACCCCAAGCTAAACCCCTAAAGAAACGCCGTGGACACTTTGTTGTGACGTTTGGTCAGAAAGCACAAAGGCAGGTGGAAATATTTGCGCTACGTTGAGCATATAGCACTACAGCTAGCTGTACCCAAAGTACACACGCTCAAGGCCCTGTACAAATACTGCTGTCAGAGGTTTCATTAGGCCAAAGCGTCGTGCAAACGAGAACGCAGAGGAACATCTGTCAGCGTACACTCTAAAGGCTCTTGAACGCCATTGTGTTTCGTATTTACATTTATGACCTCTCCAGCCCCGGCTGTTGTTGTGGAGAGCTATGTTTACTTTAAATGCTCCATTTATAGCGAGGCAGCAGAAGAAAAGGAGCCGCCGCTGTCTTTAAACTCCAGCCACTCTTCCTGTCTTAATCTCCTTTGTTACCTTGAAAAGCCTCAAAGATCTCGAGTATTTAGACCTTGGGCTCTTCAGAGACGGTAACGAGCGTACAGACAATGACGAGCTCGCTCGCAGCGCTGGGGTGAAGGCTGCATTTCTTAATGGGACGGCAGGGTCTTTGGGGTCAGTGTTATTACTGATGTTCCAGGAGACGAAGTTAGACCACTACACTCAATATTGTAAAGACCCAACTTTTCAGTCATAAAACATTTCAAACTTCTTTCACAGATTATTGAGTTTGCAGCTGAAAAAAAAAAAAAACTGGTGATGAGGACCCCAAACTGCTGCTTCCAGTCCCCACAAACCTCTAAAAAATCCACTGTGCTTAACATGCAATGTTAGGAACTGGCAGGAGCTGGAGGAACATAAAAAATGGAGCCAAAAGATTAAATACTGCACATGATACGACTCCAACCACATACAATTAGGTTCAGGACCTTTTTGTGAGACAGTGACCCATTGTCTAGATGTTTTGCTTCTGTACACCACCACAGTGAAGTTTAACTCAAACATTCAAACATGATTGTAGTGCAAACTTCCAGCTTTCATTCAAGGGCTTTTACAGAAGAACTGTTTAGTAATAGCAGCCATTTTTATATACATTCCCTGTTTTCAGAGGCTCAAATGTAATGGGACAAGACTGAAACCATTTTGATGGCCAGGTGAAGTCTGTTCCTCATTGTTCAATGGCAAACTAAGCAGATCAAAGAACTGGAGTTGATTCCAAGTGTCGAACTTGCATTTAATTGTTCACTGAAACTCTCAATATGAGGTCCAAAGAGATGTGGATACAAGGAGGAGGCCATTATTAGTCTGAAAAACCAAAATAAACCAATCAGAGAGAGGGAAAAGATTTTAGGAGGGGCCAAAACCACAATCTGGAACATTCCTAAAAAGAAGAAATGAACTGACCAGGACAACACAAATGGATGATCACAGAATTCTTTCCCTGATTAAGAAAAGGAGGCTTAGCAGTCCTGGAAAACATTTTTACAGATGAAACCAAGATGAACTTGTAACAGAATGATGGGAAGAGAAAAGTCTGGAGAAGGAAAGGAACAGTTCATGATGTGAAGCATACCACATCATCTGTCAAACACGGTGGAGGTAATGTTATAACATGGGCATGTATGGCTGCCAGTGGAACCAGGTCACTAGTGTTTACTGATGATGTGATGCTGATAGAAGCAGCAGGATGAACTGTGAAGTGTACAGGGCTATACTCTCTGCTCACATTCAGACAAATGCTGCAAGCTGATTGGACGGAGCTTCACAGAGCAAATGGATAATGAGCAAAAGCAAACTGAAAAAGCAACCCAAGAGTTTCTCAAGGCAAAGAAATGAGGTATTCTTCAATGACCAAGTTAGTCACCTGATCTCAACCCAACAGAGCAGCTTTTAGTTACTGAAGACAAAACTGAAGGCAGAGACCCACAAACAAACGGCAACTGAAGACAGAAACCCACGAACAAGCAGCGACTGAAGGCAGAGACCCACGAACGAGCGGCGACTGAAGGCAGAGACCCACAAACGAGCGGCGACTGAAGGCAGAGACCCGCAAACATGCGGCGACTGAAGGCAGAGACCCACAAACAAGCAGCGACTGAAGGAGGCTGCAGTAAAGGCCTGGCAGAGCCTCTCAGTGGAGGAAACACAGCATGTGGTGATGTCCATGGGTTCTAGAGCTCAGACAGTCACCATCTAAGTATGAAAAACAATCCTTAGATTTAAAATGCTGTTAGTTTGTCCCATTATGTTGAACCTCTGAAAATGGGGGACTATGTTTAAAAATGGCTTTAATTCCTAAACAGTTAATGCAATTCTTTTGTCAGCTTGAATTAAAGCTAAAGGTCTGCACTTCAATCACATTTTGAATGTTTGTTTCAAAATCCACTGTGGAGGCATAGAGAGGCAGCATTACCACACACCTGCCATTGTCCCAAAAGTTATGGGCCTAACCTAACAGCCTGTGGTACTGGAACTGCTGGCCAAGTGAAAAGTGATGTACTGCTGGGTTTGGGTTTGAAAATAAAATTGCATTTCTCCTTTTAAAAAAAATGATTCTGTCAAAAAAAGAACCTCTAATTTTTAAGTTTGTACCGCCCTCTAGATTTCTTCTGGTTTCAGACCTGCACGCTTTAATTACATCACCTGGCTTGTGGCAAAGGTCTCTGCAGATGGCAGCTCGTTTCTTGTTGGAACACAACTTCTCAGTAATATCACTCATTACAGAGGAACATTAGTTCTGCAGGTATGCTCCTCTGGACAGCATAATTGCACAGGGAGGTTGTTGACTTGCTGCCTCAGAGGCAGGGAGCGTGCAGGCTTTTACCTACTGTGCAGTACCCTGTAGGTTGATGACTTCTTTAATGAGGCTGGAATCAGTCTAAGCAGCATGTATAATAAGTTAACACTCCATTTAAAACTGCTTTTTTCTGCAGGGGGCACCGCGGCGCGCTGAGCTCGGAGCCTTCTAGGATGAACTGCAGATGCAATTTTTTGCATTTTTAAACTTGTGTTTGCGTTGGTCCGTGGGAGGGGCAGCGTGACCTTTCACCTGCGGTCCGGTCAAACCGGCCGTCGGCCTGGATACAAACAGCGGGAGAAACAGCGACACGAAGCAGGCCAGGATTTAATGCGAGGTAAAAATAGGAAGGGGGGAAAACAGAAGCATGCGAGACATAAAAAAGAAAGCGAGGGGCAGGCTTTGGTGAGAATTTCCATCCTGCATATGCAAAAAAACACCATTAGAGGTCTCTTGTTTTTACAGGCGATTCTAAAAGTATGATGTAACGGCCTTTTATTTTTTTCCAGACCACATTCCTGGTTAACATGTCACTTTCTCCTACAGGGGCTGGGCTTTGGCTAATGTTGCAGGGAGGGTTATCTTATCACGCTGCGCAGGCATTCAGGGTCAAGCCAGGCGCCCGAACGCTCACACGGCGGGCGGGTTGGTTCTCCGTTGATCAGGATTTCGTTCCTGCGCAGAGACGCTGTCAGAGTGCAGATTTGTGCTCTGTTTGAGGCTGATGAGTCTGGTGGCGATCATGTGGAGCCTGACAGACAGGAGGAGGAGGCGGAGGAGGAGACGGTGTGTGTTTTTGCATACTAATACAGCCAAGCACACGCACAGCGCTAAGAGTCTTCTACATGTCAAATGTGTGTGTGCTTCTCGTCATAGACGCACGCTCGGTGACGCTCCGCTTCTTCGGGATGAAGCCCCAGGAGCGCGAACCCAGCACTCCCGCAGACTCGGCCTGTACTTTTGCCGTTATAGCCATCGGAAACAACGGTGGTCAGGCTAATTATTTTCTTTGCAGCCTCTGGAAAGTTTGTTAGTGTTGTGTTATTGTGCCGCCAACACTGCCTGCAATCCCCATTATCTCCAGATTACCTCATTTGGAACGAGCTCACTGGGTATTCCCCTGCTTTTTACCTTGGTCAGAGAATGACATCAACATCTGAAAGTGTATTAATACACACACACACACACACTAGACTGTTCTGTAGGCAGTGGGTGTTTAATTAAGAGATATGGATGGTGGGGGGGGCAGACAAAGGGCTATTGTTGCCTGTTTGGAGAGCAAATTATAGCAGCGAGTGAAGAGCAAACTGACTCCATTAGTTGAAACAATTGACGTTTCATGGAGCGAAATCCCAAAGCACACACGCTGGCATCACATGACACCGATAAAATCAATCCGCAGTTAGTCTGTTGTAAGTATGGCGCAGTGATACGCACGCCGCCATTTCACTGAAACTCTACTTCATTATCAAAGGCCTGATCTCAATGCAAGAGTAAACAGTGGGTCTAAAAAGTAAAAGGATTAAAAGCCAGTTTTACAGACTCAATGTGCATTTCTGCATGTGACTGATGAAGCATCTTAGTGTCGTTCAGCCAGTCATTCTGGGTTTATGGGCCTCAACTTTAGAGCCAGAGACTTTTCACTAACTGCACCTGGTATTTATACTCCACTCGCTTCTTCTGCTGAACTCACCAACCAGTTTTAATTTAACAATCAGGGATGGCACTAATAAAATTTAACTGTTGTAGACTTAAACACTGAATGTTTGCTAAAGATCTTTTTTTATGTGACGGACTAATAATCAATAGTAATCCATCTATCGCGGACGGCAGTCAAACTGTAGACACCAAGATCTCCCTCTTTCCGCCACCTCTTCCTGCTGTTATTGGATTGGATTGGATTACTTTATTGTCATTTCACCTACATATAAATACAAAGTGAAATGAAACAGCGTCCCCCAAGACCTGGTGCCCCATACAAGGGTAATGCCGGCCGGCCATGGCCCCCCTCCGGCCCAGCACAGCACCTCTTCCCCAGCCACTGGCATCAGGTGACGCCGAGGACTGAAGGCCCGGTCCACACAGCAAGCCGAGATCGGAGCCCCCAGAAACCGCCCAGCCGCAGCATCAGATACCCCCACCGGAACCCAAAAACTTTGGTTTCCCAGACGCTGCCCAGCAGGTCATGAAAAACAACGCCGCCAGATCGCCAGTTAGCATCGTCTGTGGATGGAGCTACAGAGCTACGACGGTGTCTGATTGGCCTCGAACCTACGACTTTCGAACACAAACACCACCGTCCCGGCGTCCACACACCCGAACACAGGAATACCAGGTTAAAACAGGGACAATCACATGGGTAAAAGCACCACCTTGGTTCCGGAGTGGCTGCGCACTACCATTGCGCTGCCATCTTGGCCCAAAAAAGGTGGACACCAGGAGATGCAGTCTCTCTGGGATGTCCTGGATCTGCCCCGGGGCTTTTTCCCAGTAAGACATGCCCCAAATACCTCACCTTGGAGGTTTCCAGGAGGCCAGATCAGGCCTGGTCAGATGCACAAACCACCTCAGATAGTTTCTTTCCATGTGGAGGAGTAGTGGCTCTACTCCAAGTCCCTCCCAAATGGCCAAGCTCCTCACCCAACCTTTAAGACTCAGCATAGACAACCTTTGGAGGAAGCTCATTCTTTCAGTCACTGCCCAGAGCTTGTGACCACAGGTGAGGGAAGGAACACCTGTTAAACTGACAGCTTCACTTTAACACTCAGTTCTCACTTTACCAGGACAAACTAGTACAGTGTCTTCATGGCTGGAGATCCCACACCAGTCCATCCATCAAATTCGTACACAAGACCCTGAGAACTCTACCATTTGTGGCAGCAACCTCGGTTCCAAGCCGAGTGGGGACTTCACCCTTTTCTGGCTAAGAACCATGGCCTCAGACTTAGTGGTGCTAATTCACATCCCAGGTGCTTCACACTTGGCCCAGTGTGAGTCTTTGCTTAATGAAGTCAAAAGAACCACATCGTCTGCAAAAAGCAGAATTATGACCCTGAAACCAAAAACCTGAAACCCTTCACCCTTTGACACCTTAGGAGTTCTCGATTCGCTGACAAAGGACAGCCCTGGCAGAGTCTACCACTGGGAATGAGTCTGCCTCATTGCTGGCAATGTGAACCAACCTCTTGCTACAGCAACCAAACAGCCTATAACAATGGGCCTGCTACCACATACTCGAGGCACCACCCCGCCTTCTCCATGTCCACAAAACACATGTAAACTGATTGGGCAAACTCCCACACACCCTCAAATATCGTCAAGAAGATGCAGAGCTGCTCCAGTGTTCCATGACCAGAATGAAAACCACATTGTTCCTCCTGAATCCAAGGTTTGACTAATGGATGGATAGTGATAGATGCTCACTATCAATTCGAACGAGTAACTTGAAATTTGGATCCATCCCTCCATCAGACCTGTTTCCACTGATGTTCAGTCCAGTTCCTGTGTCATTTTCATAGCTCAGCCTTTTCTCCCTGTGTCCTTTCCTTAAGAATGTCTTTTTGACAGCCACCCTTCCACTGAGACCATTTCTGATGAGGCTTCAGTGAACAGTAGATGGATCAACTGAAGGTCCAGATGCATCTCTCAGGTTCTGTGTCAGGTCTTTGCTGGATTTCTTAAGGACATGACTTTCAGAACCTGTCCATCTGCTGTACATAGTTTTTTTTTAGCCCTGACACTTTGTCTTCTGTCCTCCACTTGTCCAGTTTCCTCACATTTTTAAGGACACACTGCACACCGTGCAGTTTTCAGCTAAGAGTTCTTCAGGAATCACCTTGTTTGTGCAAAAATACTGGTTTCTGCCTGTCAAACTGTTATCTTTGCCATTTTTCATAGAGTCAACTAAAGAAATGGGAACAAATGATGTGTTTTAGTCACAAAGAGCCTAAAGATCACATTTAAAATGGGTTTTTTGCTAAGTTCATCCCTTATGTTAAGACCTTTTTATGCTTGAATGATTCATAGGTCAGAGATAAGTCCCTGTGAAAATGTTCAGGTACAAGGACTGGACTGAAAATGTCCAGAGAGACACTTTGCCTGGAGGACTGTTGCTCAAGGCCACTTTAAAATATAGCAAGAAAATCCGATCAAAGAAACGAGGGGCGGCTCTAGACTTCTACCGTATACAAAGACATGAAAAGAAATGCCCTACCGGTCAGATGCTCTGACTTTATTAAGTAGCTGCAGCGTCACGCAGCAAAAGTGGAAAGATTACAGTAACTTCAGCCAGGATCAGATGGTACCTGTTCCTACAGGACCAGCTGTGGTTTTTGCAGTGGACCTCCTCCATTCCAGCTGAGCTGGTTCACATGGACTAACACAAAGCTCCTTGTTTGTATGGCTTTTAGAAAATCTCTCGACTTATCTGCCGGTGGCCATAAATTAGTCTGTAAATGAGTGAAAAATATGCTCTGTGTCTGCTTGGCTGTTAGCGTGTACATACAGTAAGTCATATAAAGAAAAAAATCCTGACGGCAGCATCAACACAGAGCATGAGTTTTGAAATTTAAGACGGGAGCAGTTTAATAAGCGTCTGGCAGAAAAACACCCAGCGGGACCACCTGTGATTAGCCCAGTCCTCAGCGTTACCGCTCAGTGATCCAGCCAGAAATCAAATATCAAAGTGAAATCAGCCAAATTAAGCCAACAGACTGCCAAATCATTATGTATAATCAAACGGCTGTTATGAAACAGACTTCTGAATGTGAGCAAAGCCCAGAAAGTTTTAACAGCTAGCAAGAGGCTGCCGTGCTAATAAATTAATCATTCCGCTCATTCCGTCTTTGATCAGAAAATCTCTCGACTTCCCGCTCTTTCTCCGTTGGCGGAAACCTGAACGCGTCCACCGCCGCTCGTGGATTTAAAGCAGGCCTCGGCCGCTCGGCGCAGGCCAGGTTCACGATGAGGTTGCCCTCTCGTAAATCTGTCGTCGCCGTGGCGCGCAGTGGAAGCCCGCCGGCCTCGGCTGATTTACACCCTGCGGGGGAATGATGGGCAGGCGCTCGGGCCGACAGCTCCCGCTCCTGCTCCGCGTCTGGACAACGTCGTGGCGCTGAGCGGACGGAGGAGGAGGCGGAGGCATTGG
>VUQH01016144.1:291-13174 GCA_015106775.1 Etroplus canarensis | reverse complement strand
TATCCTTCTGTCACAAAGCACCCCTGACACTTGTCTCCACCCACTCCACCCTGCCTGCACTCTCTTCTTCACCTCTCTTGTGCTCTGTCCGTTGCTTTGGATGGTTGATCCCAGGTATTTAAACTCATCCACCTTCACCACCTCCACTCTTTGCATCTTCACTGTTCCACCTGCCTCCCTCTCATTCACACACATGTACTCTGTCTTGTTTCTACTGACTTTCATTCCTCTTCTCTCCAGTGCATGCCTCCACCTCTCTAGGCTCTCTTCCACCTCCTCCCTACTCTCACTACAGATCACAATGTCGTCTGCAAACATCATAGTCCACGGAGACTCCTGCCTGACCTCATCTATCAATCTGTCCGTAAGCCCACCCTCATCTTCAAACCAATCTGTCACTCCTACTGCACAACTCACCACTGTCTCACTGTCCTCATACATGTCCTGCACCACCTTCACATGCTTCTCTGCCACTCCTGACTTCCTCATACAATTCCACACTTCCTCTCTTGGCACCCTATCATATGTTTCTCAAGATCCACAAAGACAGAGTGCAACTCCTTCTGACCTTCTCTATACTTCTCCATCAACACTCGCAAAGCAAGCATTGCATCTGTAGTACGCTTTCTTGGCATGAAGCCATACTGCTGCTCACTGATGATCATTTTTCATATTCGTATTTATGTATACTTAAAGAAGTGTCTGTAACATAAGCATTTTCTGATTCTGATGATAAACCAGTGGTTGCAAAAAGACTTCCTGTTGTATAGAAATCTACGGGGAAAATGCGCTTGGCTCCTTTGCTCTATGACCTCAGTAAACACTTTAAATTCAGTTTTTCAGTTTGATTTAGTTTTATTTCTATAGCGCCAATTCACAATGAAAGTCACCTCAAGGCGCTTTATACCGTAAAGTACTAGAGTATAGTACAGTATTAGAGAGAAAACCCTAACAAACAGACCATCCCCTATGAAAAAGTACTTGGTGACTGTGGGAAGGAAGAACTCCCTTTTAACAGGAAGAGACCTTCAACCTTCACTGCACTTTTTCTGCTCAATAATTTGTTTCAGGTCATTGTGAAGAGAGCATTAAGTGTACCCAAAACTTATTTCTAACCTCTCAGTAACGTGCTTTGAACCTATGAGTAACTTATAGTGAACTTATTTCCAACACATATTGACGTATTTGGCGTGTTCTGGATGATCACAGCACTTACTGATAGTGTTTCTAACTTACAGCTAATGTATAATGGCGTGCTGGCAGTTATCAAAAGGCTCTACATAAGTTACTAATACGTTATGTATACGCCCAAGGTAACATCATAGTTCTGCGTATGTCCGCATTTTAGAGACATTTTGATATGTCAGCACATGCTGGTTAAATCGTCAACGTGTGACAGGGGCTTTAATGAGTGGACTTTCGGCAGAACCTGAATGGTGACACAGTTATGACAAATACAGAAGGACTTAACTGAAAATGTGAACACTTTTATTTTGAAATGAATCTTATTTCCAGTCTAGTCTTGCCTACCTCCAGAAAGCTTGGCTGCTCTGCTATAGAGGAGGTGGAGCTCAGGCTCCCTGTCTCTGCCTCCCTTCCCCCATCCCTCTGAAAGCAAAGGAGCCTAGACTCCATTGGTGGAGGTTTTTCACCTCATTGATGAGAGAAAAGAGAGAGAGGAGAGAGAGAAGGGGGTGCATGTGGGGTGTGGGGGTGTGGGGATATGTGGGCATGGGGGGGTATGGAGGGCGAGAGGGAATAAAATAAGGACAGGGAGGAAGAAATATAGGAAAAGAGGAAGACATAAAGGAAAGGAAGGGGAGAAGGAGGGAGAAACAGGCACCCTTTGTTTTACTGGGCACACAGGAGAGAGGATAGGAAAGCCAGGAAGTGAGAGAGGGGGAAAGAAGACTAGATGGAGGAGGAGGGGGATGGTGGGGGCTATTTGTTTTGGGTGTTCAAGGCTTGAGAAATGTAGGCTATGCCGCACGAGCACAGGGAACACTGCCTGTAATTTAGAGGCAAGTCTCAACTGCTATTTCACATAGGCAAAACAGTCATACCTGTGTGTGTACGCGCGTGTGTGTGTGTGTGTGTGTGTTATCAGAGAGGCAATGAGAGATCGAGGTGGAGGAAGAGCACAGAGAGGAATGAATTCAACAAGTCAAACACTTGCCAGCAGTTGATTTTAAGCCCTCTGATGTCATCTTGCAGCCGACTGCGTTAGCGTTCATAAACTGAGGACTTGCAGGGAGGCACATCAAACACACCCAAACTAGATGAGGGGATGTGGGATACAGGTTTTAGGAAATGATCCTTACAAGCAATTCTCCCTGTAGTGTAATTTTTTACACATTTGCTCTATGAGCAGAAGGTTTGATTCCAGGTGGGGAGAAAAGCGCCTCTCAACATGGAGGGTTGCGTCAGGAAGGGCATCTGGCGTGAAACCTCTGCCAGATTACCAATGCGGATGAATATGCTGTGGCAACCGCTTGGAGAGAATACAAGTAAGCAGCTGAAGGTACATTAACTTTACAAGCAGACTAGTGATCATGCAGGCTCAGACATATGCTGTCACATATGGACGTGAGAGACACAATGTGGGTCCCCAGGAAACATATGCACTAATGCGCTTAAATCTGAATTTTAGGGTTTTGGGCCCATAAGTTCCTTCCCAAGTCTTCCAAATTTTGTGGCAACAGTTTTAGGTTTTTTTCTGTTAGACTGGCCAGCACAAACCCCAACTTCAACCCCATAGGGATGAAATGCAACAACAGCAAAAAGATAAGTGGATGACCAAACTAATTCTCTGTGGTGCTGATTTTTCTGTTGCCAGGAGCCCTTTAGCAGTTCATGAAGTGCAATCAAAAACTCAACCATGCCTATAAAAACCCAGCCTGTAGTTCAAATAAATTCGGCTGTTATCCCTGTCAAGGTTGTCTTCCTGGGCAGTGATACACCACTCCTGCTGTGCATCCTATGCTGCCTTCAAGTATTGTTCTGATCCCAGTTTCACATCTGTGACATCATCATGGACCTCAAATTAGCGCTGAGAACAAGCATCAACAACTTTTATCAATCATCTCATGGCCTGAGACAATGAACTCATTTCTCTTCTTGACCCATTAGGTCTCAGTGCAGCATTCTAATGTGTTAAGTAAAAACCATACAATGTTGGGGTTAAACAAATTGTGCTGTGCTGGTTTAAACCGTACTCATCCCATAGATTCCAATATGTTCCTAAAATGATGAGTCTCACAAACAGCTGTTAGTTATGAAATTCCAGAAGATTCCATTCTAGGAATGATCTTTTTGCACATGTAACTAGCCAGTATTATTAGAAAGCACTCTGTGTGCATGTCCATTGCTATGCAGATGATACCCATTACTATATATCTATGAAGCCAGATGACACAAATCATTTAGTTAAACTACAGGCATGTCTTAAGCACATAAAGGCCTTAATGATCTGTAATATTTTACTTTTAAATTCTAGACAGCAACACTGTCTCTAGTCAGTAGGTCCACACCAAATCTGCGCCTGCAGAGTTCCACAGCTTTTCCAGAGTTTGAAGATGCAAATATTGCCAGGCAGATGTTTGCCGTTTCTGCCTCTCTGTTGCTGGTTTATGTTGCTGTGACTTTGATCAGTGTGAAAAGGCTGTTCTAAAAACTTTCTGATGAAATTAAAAGCATTATATTCAAAAGCTTGAGTAAATTGTTATTTATTTCAGCCTGTTGTAATGTTGAGAAAATTTAGGTTGAATTATTGTTTTAAATAAACCAACATTTTTGCTCAGGAAACATTTTTTTTTTTCATTCACTGATAATTTAAGAAGCAAGAAACACTCAGCAGAATTCCACAGATCCCCCCTGGATCACTGTAGAAAACTATGAAGAAAATCCACAGATTCCATTTGGGCTTGCTAATCAGATGCTTACTTTGGATGACGATTCCCTGGCTACCAGCATTATTGACTTTTTGAGTCAGTGATGGTTTTTGTGAACTGGTGAGACACTGTATATAAAATAGAATTGAACTGAATCACCAGCAGTGATGATCCTTTATTAGAAAGTTGGGTCTGTTTGACACAGAAGTTTTTCAGTGACGGCATGCACTGCAGTTTAGAGCAGTTGTGCTAAATGTTCTCTATCAGATGCAATCAGGAATTTAAACTAGAATTCTGTGTTGGCAGTGTAACCTGGTGGGATGAATTCCTAGTGCACAACCTCTTGAATGTGGAAGAAAAACGATAAGCATGCTCCTGGCAGTGCTCATGACCCATGATGTACCCATAATGCAACTCTATTTCATTCTTTCAGTAGAAGACTTTCCAATTCCGCACCTTTTTACTGCAAGACACGAGAGAAAGCGACGGCTGAGACACAATCTGGGCCTTATGTTATTCTAAACTCCTACTTTTAAAAACAGCTGTCACTACGACAGCAGACTAATTTGACTAATCTTTGCAGGGCTTCACCTCAGTGGAAACACAGACACTAAACAGTCTCAAGGAACTTTATACTTCCCTATAAAAAGTTCCTCGGCAAAATGTTCCAGCTGTTTGGAAAAAATGACTGAAGGATTTCTGTTATAAATGTGAAGCCACAAAGCCTAAGCTCTGATAAGTCATCACATATTCTTATAACTCATGAAGCCTGTCCTTTCATGACAGAAACTCTGATGTTCAAGTGTAACACAGATGGAAACCAAAAAGCAACAGTATACTCTGCAGCTATTACAAAAAAGTCCTGTAGTATTAGTATTATACTGCAGTAAATGTTTGAAGACCTGATGATCAGTTAAGCATACGTTAATAAGTCATTATTATTTCTTAATGAAAACATTAATTGGTTGCAGCCATGATGTTGATATATGTGTGCAGAAAAAGACATCACCATCCAAAAAGCAGGTAAAGACGAGGTCTAAACGGACAGAAAATACAAGTGTCCACATTCTTTTGGCTGCACAATTACCTTAATTCTTCCGTGGTAAAAAAAAAAAGTGCAATCTAAATGGAGTGTGTGGGGTGTGTTTTGTATTTTTGTGTGCACAAAAAACAGCTGTATGGTGTACAGTCATGAAAAATAAAGTTCTCTATGCAGTCATGTGAAAAACAAAATACACCCTTACTGCATCCATAGGAACTCAGAGGATAAGTATTCACCAGGCGCTGCTAATCAAATGTCAAATGTACTTGATTAATTAATCATCAGCCAGTATAACCACATCTATATTTTTTTAAAGGGGGGGGTTGCAAGGGCCCAGTCAAAGGTCAGATCTCAACTCAAATGAAATGCTGTGGTGGGGCGTTAAGAGAACTGAATGCCCACACAACCTCGATGAACTGTTGTAAAGAAGGGTGGGCTCCTCCACAGTGACGTGAGAAACTGATGAAGTCACAGAGAAAATGACTGGACCAAGTTGCTGGGGCAAAAGGCGGCTCTACAAGCTACTGCATCACAGGGTTTACGTAGTTTTTCACGTGATTACAGGGCATCCTGTGAAAACTTTCTTTTTCAAGCATTTGTGTGTGTGTGTGTGTGTGTGTGTGTGTGTGTGTGTGGAGTGGGAGGTCAGCTGACACTCACAGTGTGTCGGTCATCAGGTCAGGTCCAGCTTTCTCTCTGCATGTGGAGAGGACAATCTGTCACTTCTTTTTCTCTCTCTTTCTTTTACCTCTTACTCTCGCTCTCTCTCTCTCTCTCTCTCTCGAAAGTGTTTTTTTTTAAGAGTGTTATCAGTTAATTCTACGTCAGACTGCCGGTTATTTCACACTCAGGATCAAGCCACTTTTCGATGCCAGCCCCACTAAGTCTCTCTCCCTCAGTCATTCGGTGTTGACTCAGACATACAAAGCATCTAGTTGCTGATTACCAGGCTGCTGTATGAGCTCTGTGACTGAGGAGGAAGCAGGGGGGGTGAGGCTGACCTGCCACACTGCGCGTTTATTCTGACGAATGGATTAGGAATGTGAGGTGGAGGGATAAATTGTTAGCCACAAACGCCTTTCACCACTGCACTCACGTCGGAGGAGTAGCTTAGCATGACATAAAACCACATGACAATCATTCAGTTTTCCTTAAGCACTCTTTCCTAAGCTCGTAAACCTCTAACTATGCTGTTGGCCTCCCTGCACCTTCTGTAAAGATGACCATGTGCTGGTGCTGCCATCAGGAACAATATACATGGTCGATATCAGCATAACGAGCAAAAATGTGCCATGTTAAAAATGTCCCTGACTGTTGTGAATCAAGACTCTTAACAGAAACCAAAAAATGGAATTGTGGGTCTTATTTTGCAGATATGCACACAGCTGTGTACACGCAAAGGGTTTCTGCTGTTCTGGTACAGACACCAGAGCCAATTTAATTTGGTTATTTCATTTTTTTTGTCCCAAAGGGCGGAACAGAGGAGGTTAAAGCCTGACTGAACACTGGCCACAATATTGTGCTACAGTAATAATATGATTACAGGGTAACACCATGCTGAAACGGTACTGACAATCATTTGAAAATTCATGCTGAAAAAATAAAATAATAATGCCATGTAAATAAGACGCATATGGCAATAGTTAAAATCTGATTTAGTGACAGCCATGCAGAGCTACATGTTAATAAACTGTACAGCTGGTGAAATACTGCCCAGCATTTTAGAACATGGGTAACAGGCTACTGCTGATCACAGATTACCGAGTGTTTTTACTGTTTTCTCAGTATTTATGACATTTACACATTGCCTTGGCAATTTTTTCCTGTAAAGACTTGTCAGTGGGGGGAAAAATGATCTGTGAGCTCTCTAATGAAGTTGCTAGTTCACACAGAACTCTCTCCAGAAGTCTGTGTAGCTGTCACACTGCAAGAATGATTTGATAGGTAATAAGGACTCATACGTTCTTATAAAACTATATTCAGTGTCAGTGACACTAGATACAAAAGTTTATTTTAGCATCGTAAACCTTTCTGTTCAAAAATATAATATTGCCCTGTTCATACAGTCACCATGAATAAACACATAAAAAGATATACAATTAAAAAAACCAAGCTGTTATTCTTAAAATGCAAACAAATGTCTTATTAGTGTTTAATGCCATATAATGTAACATTATGACGTTTGCCTAATGCAAGTCAATAAGCTTCTCCAATGTGTAGTCGTTTACACATTCATCTTGCAAGCAAAAGGTCTAAGGTAAAAGTCTAGCTGGAGAAGCAATCGTCTTCCACCATGGGAGGGTTGCATCAGGAAAGGCATCCGGTGTAAAAACTCTGCCAAATTACCACTGGGGATTTATCCACTGTGGCACCCCCTTTAGGGAAATACAAGGTAGGAGCCGAAGGTGCTTTTTTGCTCATAACACTTATAACAGTTTTATTACTTAAGCTTTTATGAGAACCTTAGTTTAAACTATTACCACACTGAGCAGACGCACTCAGGTTTGTACCCACCTTGCATGCAATCAAACTCTGTCTCACATTTTCAAAACCACCTGCAAAGCTGATGCAAAATGGTGGGTGCCTGCTTAGGCCCTTGGAGTTGACTGCTCAGAGCACACTGGGCTTTTCCAGTGAGGCAAATGACACCTGCAAGCTATTTTATGGGGCGTTTAAAGAGTCTTATAAAAAAGTACATGCAATGTCATTTTGACAGCAGTCTTCTTCTTTTGGCTGCAGATCATCTGCCTCCATCTCACCCTATCCCTGCATCCTCTTCCCTCACACCAACCCTCGGCATGTCCTCCTTCACAGCATCCATCAACCTTCTCTGTGGTCTTCCTCTTCTCCTCCTGCCTGGCAGCTCCATCCTCAACATCCTTTTGTCCAATATATCCACTATCCCTCCTCTGAACATGTCCAAACCATCTCAGCCTGCTTCTTTTACTTTACCTGCAAACTTTTCAATTAGACAGCAATACTAAACCTAAATTAATGTTTGCTACCATGAGCTCATTGCTGTAAATTAAAATTTTGGTTCCTTTTTTTGTTTGATTCTATTATCTCTATATTGTATGACAATGTATTACTTAAATCCTTGATGCTGTGTTATGCTTGCACAATGTATAATGTACTAAAATCTAGAATCTCTTGTTAAGTTCAGTGTCTCTTCCAGCCAGTTTCTGTTCCAGTGCTTGTTGAAGCATTGTCCATTTACAAAGTGCTTTTCTACTCTTACTGACCACTAAAAGTGCTTTAGTCTACAAGCCAAACTTAACCCTACATTTACAGAGTGCTTCATTCCGTGCTCTTTAAACACTTTATCTATCCACATCTATGATCAGTTCCAAGTCACTAATTAACCAAACATGCATACCTCTGAACTGATGAAGGGAGTTAAAGCACATGGAAAAAACCCCACATGCCAACTCCACACAGAAAGACTCCCCAAGAATATTATCTTTTGATTCACAAATTTCTAGCAGTGAGGTGAGAACGCTAACCGCTGTACAACACCGCAATATCGTTAGTGTGTAAAGTTTGAGTCAGGTCTATTCCAGCTGGAATTTCTCTTACCTTCCTCTAAACTATATTAACCCATAAGAACCCAGACCCATTTTTCCTTACAGGAAAATTACAGGGGATGTATAACAGACCAAGAGGCCCACACAGCTGTAAAAAATCTAAAGTGTTTGTTACATGCATGTCACCATGGGTTCTTATGGGTTAATAAGGACATCCTTCTATAGCTCAAAAAACATAAAACATCCATCAAATGCATCCGAATGTGCAGAACAATATTTGCATGCGTCGAAAAATCAAAAGTGAAACATATGTCATCTTCACCTCACTGAAACTGCTTTGCTGCACCAACATCAACAGCTGTCAGTGCACCCTGCAGCACTGACGTGCGAGTTAAAAGCCTGTGCTCACTACTGCGCTAACACAGCCCACCTCTGCTGGCTGCTGATAGAATAGTCAGCAGTCTTCAACAGTTGTCAAGCACACACACACACACACACAGACTTAATGAAGAAATTACATCCTGATTTTTTTTATCTACTAACCAATGACTTGCATCTGTGTTCGCTTTGGAGAAACCCTGATATACAAATTCTAAGATATGTTTGAACATTTTTTTTCCCCAGACTTCCTTTTGGTGTTAAAACATCAGCAGAGATTTCTGTGGGTTATAAATGCCAAATAACTACTAAGTAACAATAACTACACTATACTAATGTCAAAGGATCACTGAAATTTGATCTCAACCCCTATTAAGAGGCCAAGAAGGCTAAGAGTTTAGACTGTCTGCCCGTCGGTTATTGGACTAATGAACGAGGCAGTTTATTGTTCTGTTGGTTCTCTAATGTTGTCTGGCTTTGGATGTGTGCAAAAGACGTCACCAAATGAAGAATTCCGCTGAATATCAAGCGGCACACAGACAGACGTATGCAAACTGACCGGGTGGATCTCTGACAGCATTACATAAGCAGCACCAGGCAAGCCAACAGTTGTAGAGCAAACCACAGCATGTGTCTTGATTCACTGATAGTCAGGCTCAAGCTGCCTCGACATGGCTCAGCTTAAAAACGCGGTTAAAGTTTAAGACAGACATTTTGCATTCCTGTTAATGTTTTCATCTAGATTCAAGCACTATTATTGATTATTATTCAGACTGCTATATAAATAAACAAGTTATTCAGATGGTACTTCTGTTTATGCTACCATTTACAAAACTTGCCTAAAGGCACAAAAGACATATTTCATTTCCTGACAATTTTTTTTTCAGTCAAATTCACATTAGCTAGATGAGTCTGGTAAAGTTTCTCTTTTTTTATGAGCAACAAATCAAATAAACAGACCCAGAGTTTCAAAGATTTCTGACAATAAAGTCAAACTTATATTCTATACTTTACATTTTGCTGACAAATCCAATGAAAGCAGTGTCGCAGAGCTCGTTTGTTTTTAAAAATCTTCTGACTCACACATTAGTGCTATTACTATTATGAAGACGCACACAGCAGTTTGTCTTGACTCGATGCCATGTATTCTCTTCTGTTGCCACAAATATTCACTAAAGCAACAAACATTATTTAATAAATTAATCTGGTCCTGAAAACAGTTCCCAGCAAACTCCTGTTAAAGTGACCATTTGTAAATACCACAGTGAACAGCTGTTTGAGAAAATTAAATAAATAAAGTAAAAAAAACAAACAAACAAAAAAAACAATCAGAAATAATATTTGTTTGACTTTTTTGTTAGACTTTTTAAAATCTTCGGCAGAAACCAGCAGGTTTGGAGCTAAGAGTCACATATACAATAGAAACACATTCAGCTGGGTCTTTTTCAAATACACAATAAACAAATAGAATTCTATTTAAGGTTACAGATTAAAATTTATGATGGGTAAAGGAACCTTTTTTGGTCAGTGCAGGCTTTTACAAGGCGCAGAATCGTGATTGTTAATCTAAGACTGCCGTCACAAATGTTAATCTTGCAGACTGATGTTAGAGGTTTGACTAAGTGACATTTAGTGTGTTTAAAAGGAAGTTAAAACGTGTGTTTGCCAGTGAAAGAGAAAAAGCTGGGCCACAGCTCAGAGTTGGTACTTACTTGATGTAGTAGGGCACGTTGTTTGGGGAGATGCCCTGCTCAAAGGGGCTCTCCACAGATCCTGTAGGGACAGGAAGCAATATAAATGATAATGAAAAACATCAGAAAAACAAGAAATATTGCTAATTATCTCACTTATTATACCCACAAGAGTCGGCACAGCAGCCATTAAGACAGACTGTGCTTTCCGGGGAATTGTTACTATAGTAGGAATACATTGTTATGACCAATCAGATCGCTGGGCTGAAACTACCCACAGTATAAAGCATTACTGTGCCTCACGGGTGAAATTTGCTGCATTTAAAAACAGAACAACGCATTGAGGGACAACTACCACAACATATGCTGCAGCAGTGAGATATGAAGACTGCAGGTTCATAATGTCGAAACCATCATCACTAATGTCATCTTTATTCTAAGCCATCATTCCTAGCTGTACAAACAAATGCGACAGTGTTTTTATTTTTTTATATCATCATATTTTGGGTGGGAAGAAGCTGTTCAGCCAAATTTCAGTACCTGTTTTACTTTTAACCACTCATTTGTATCTGTAATGTCATTTTCTTTCTTTTTTATTTGTTTATGTCTTCTGTTTTTCTCACAAGGCCCTCTCTGTGGTTTGTTAAAGTTAATCACCAGCATGAATGTGAAAGTGATGTCGTGGGATTTTGTTATCTGTCGTCCTTTAATTATTCTGCAGATGAGGTGTAATTAAACTAAAGAGAACGGATAAGGACCAGCACACAGCAGTTGTCAGTGTGGCTCCAGGTGAGAAAAAAAATGGCTGGAAACTCACATTTTGAAGCTATATTAATACATGCCAAGAGAAAGCATGACTAGTCTCCCCCTCTGCATGACTGCCTGTTAACTCTGCTGTTCTTTGAGAAATCAATCTCAGCTTCAGAAATGGGTGCGTGTTAAACCCCAGTCACGACTTGATCATTTCACCAGCGTATGCCAGCACATCAGTATTTCTCTAAAACACTGGCATACACAGAACTATTGATGTTACCTTGGGCGTATACATAACGTATTAGTAACTTGCTAAATGGACTGGTACTTATATAGTGCTTTTCTACTCTAACTGAGCACTCAAAGCGCTTTTTTTAAATACAAGCCTTGTTCACCCATTCACACAGCACTTTAGTCTATGCCATAAGCACATTTAACCATCATACACATTCACACTCTGTTACTAGAAGCATCTGGAGCAATTTGGGGTTCAGTGTCTTGCCCAAGGACACTTTGGCAGGTAGACTGGATAAGTCAGGAATTGAACCGCAAACCTTTGTGTTGAAAGACAACCTGCTCTACGTCCTGAGGCAGAGCTGCCCCATTGCCAATACTCTATTGTATGTCAAGCGTAAGTTACAAACACATTCAGTAAGTCAATATATGTTGGAGGTAAGTTCATTATAAGTTACACATAGGTTCAAAGCATGTTACCCACAGGTTAGAAATAAGTTTTGGGTACACTAGACATTATCGCCACGTATTTTGACTTATGAGTAACTTACAAGCAACATGTGTGAACGTGTGTCAACGACTGCATAACTATAGTGTATACCAGCGTGCTCTTAACTTATACAAAACTTACCAATAACTTATTTGATGTGCGCCAGAGTATTTGCCAAATTTTTCATACGTGGGCATGTGCTGGTTAAATCGTTACTGTTTGACAGGGGCTTTGGTATCACTAGTGATTTTTATTGTATATGAAAAATAGTCAGGAAGTGATTCTAAAAGCTTGTGTTTTGCTTTTTAAGAGTTCAATTGCTGCAAAACATGACTGCAAGCACTTGCATTAATTGTCTACAGTGAAAGCATCTTGCTTTTAAAGCAATGAAGAGAATTTAGTCTTTAGGTAATCAAAATTTTTAGCTTCATGACACCAGTATGAAAAAAAACTTGGTTAAGCCTCATAACCAAGGCCCCAGGGTCTGCTCTGGTGATTCTGAGGCCAGATTAGGATTCAAGTGTTGCCTTCTACCAACAGAGGGTTTTGTAATTTTGAGTAAATTTGCTCCCTGAATCGCCCGGTCGGTGAGAAACAATAGATTTCTAGTTTCTACCAAACAACTGGAGCCTGATAAATTAATCTTTAGCAAGTAGAGTTAATTAAATCTAGCCTGCTCCGCAATCTGGTTGATGTACTTAAGGGCTACATATAAGTTTAACAGCTGTTAAAAGAATAAGGCTGAAGTGAACATCTTCTTCTTTTCTTCTTCTTCTTTTTCTTTTGGCTGCTCCCGTTAGGGGTCGCCACAGCGGATCATCTGCCTCCATCTCACCCTATCCCTTGCATCCTCTTCCCTCACACCAACCCTCTGCATCTTC
>VUQH01016143.1:8480-22071 GCA_015106775.1 Etroplus canarensis | reverse complement strand
TCTCTGCCTCCTAACACGCTTTCCCCCTCTCCCCCTCCTTGGTCTTCGGTCTTCGACCAACAGTAACATAGTTTCCACCGGCACCCTGTTGGCTAACGGCACCAGAGGCGGTCGTTGTTAACCCGGGCCACGACCGATCCGGTATGGAAGTCGTGTTATGAATCCGCATATTTGATTTGGCACAGTTTTTACACCGGATGCCCTTCCTGACGCAACCCTCACCATTTACCCGTGCTTGGGACCGGCACTAGGACTACACTGGCTTGTGGGCCCCTGTGGCTGGTTTAATATTTTTATTAATATAACTCAATTAATATAACTCAATATTATTAATTATAATGTTTTTATTAATATAATAATTAATAATATTGGGTTTTTCAGTTTTGGTAGAGCTGGTCCTCCACATGTTTACTAGAGGTATCTCCAATTGCGTGGGTAGCTAGATGCTGCTTTATATTTTTATATGTGTAATATTTAATATTGCAATGAGAACTTTTTACTGAAACTCAAACCTATCATGTAAAATTTGCCATATAGCTTTTAAGTGACAAATGTTGAAAGGCACATAAATAATGGTGATTACTTGTGCTACTAGGTCCACTTCAGTTTATTTTTACAATGTTCTCTGTTGCCTTGAGTGTAGAAATTAGATTCATGAGGGGGAAAAAATGCTGCAGCAAACTGATTGAAAATCCATGCCCTGGGATAGATGTGATAACTTTTAGCACTTTGACTCAGAGTCCAGCAGCACTCAAGGATTCAAATCTTTTTTTTTTTTCTATTTTCTGACAAAACCAGAAATGGCTTGTTTATTTGATGTTCTGTACCTTTCAAATTCTCTTGTTTTAAACTTGTTTTATCATTGCTGCAGCATACCTTCAGTTCAAAAAAATGTTGCAGCTTGTTTCTATAAGGGTATTTTCATATTTGATTGCTTATAATATATGGAAAAAATAACTGGTTATTTTTCAAAGGTAAAAAAGAAGTACATTTACTTTGCATGAAAGCATTGAGTAGATTATACAGCTTTCAGTTCATTGTCTCGTAATCTTTCTCTGGCAGATGTCCTGTGGCTCATGTGATTGTGGGTGACAGCTCAAGCTCTGTGTTGGATACAACAGTTGGCAGTTTGGGAGCCTGATTTGCTCTAAGCTCTTGGGGTAGAAATACCTTTGGCAAAATAAGAATAATTCATGCTTTAAACAAGATGGTTGGGTAAATGGGTATGGCAAAAAAAGAATAAATGAAAAAAAGTTAAGTGTACCTTTGACCACAAGTGTAAAACTGCTAAATCTGAATCCTGAATAAGAACAGAGAACTCTGGGCAGTGAATTTAATCATTAATTTGTGGCATCACCTACACTTAACTCTCAGCTGTTGCAGAGATCTTGCTTAGAAGCACACACTAAAAAAGCAGTTACAAGTTTCACAACATTTAAAATGTGGAGTGAAACGTTACTGTATGCTTATGCATGCTCAGTCAGCCTGTCTGCATTAATACAGATTTCACAAAGAGCTTTAAAGGCTTGACTACATATCATTGAGGCGCCACATACTGTATATGTGTTTAACTCAATAGCCTTGTGATAGGCAGGGCTCTTTTCTTTCTGATTTCCATTATTGACCATTATTCATTTACTGACAAAAGATAGCTTTATTATACAATCACACATTTATAAATGTCTAGTTGCCATGCCTAAACAAGACTGGTAGCCTGAGAGCTCAAAGCAGCTAACAGCTTAAATTGTCTGTGGCACAGTGACAATAATGCTATTTCCCATGTTTGGTATGTTGATGATGGAAGACCTTTGACACATTGGTAAGTCAATCAAGGAAACAGATATCCACCTTACGTGCCTTGAGAGCCTCAATCATGTGGGGTGAGTGGGTTAGTGTTGTAAAGTGTTCTATGGTCAGAAGAATCCGAATTTGAATTCTTGTTGGTAATCATGGACGCCGCGTCCTCCGGGCTAAAGAGGAGGGAGACCTTCCAGCGTGTTATCAGCGTTCAGTTCAAAAGCCAGCATCTCTGATGGTATGGGGGTGCATAAGTCCATACGGTGTGGGGGACTGGCATGTTTTGGCAGGAACTATGAATGCTAAAAGGTATATAAGGGTTTTAGAGCAACATTTGCTCCCCTCCAGACGACGTCTATTACAGGGCATTATGTATTTCATTATGTATTTCAGCAGGACAATGCAAAGCCACATACTGCAGCTATTACAACAGCATGGCTTTGTCGGAGAAGAGTCTGGGTGCAGAACTGGCCTGCCTGCAGTCCAGATCTTTCACCTATAGAGAACATGTGGCGCATCATTTAACGAAAACGTCAAAGGCAACCACAAATTCTTCAGCAGCTGGAAACCTATACCAGGCAAGAATAAAAACTCCAGAAACTCATAACCTTGATTCCCAGATATCTTCAAACTGTTTTGGAAAGAAGAGGAGATGCTACACCATGGTAAACATGCCCCTGTCCCAACTATTTTGAGACCTGTAGCAAGCATCAAATTTGAAATGAGCTCATTTTGTGCATAAAATTGTAATATTTCTCAGTTTAAACATTTGTTATGTTATGTTCTGTTGTGAATAAAATATTGGCTCACGTAATTTGAAAGTCTTTTAGTTTTCATTTTGTTTAAATTTAAAGAACGTCCCAACTTTTCTGGAATTCGGGTTGTACTCAGGCAAGGAGTTCTTGAAGTTTATTTTTCCTTTATGTCTGTGTTTTGTTCTCTCTTTTGAGTGCTGCATTGGAGCAAAGCAATGCCTCTATTTCAGTTAGCATTCATATCGTTGTCTTGTTGCAAGTTGAACTGTGCTATGAAGCACTGTGCTATTAAGCACAGTTCAACTTTCTCTTCTTGAGAAAAAGTAGAATATTCTGCAGCATTTCCATGATCAACAGATTCCAAGAGAATAACCTACTATTCAGGCCTGAACTTTTTTTGTTATTGGAATCTATCTTGCTATAGTGGTTGTAAGTTACCAGAAAGGATGCAAACCTACTGGCATTCTGTTAGCAAAAGGCCAAGTCATCTTTTTAGCCAACACTGGGCCACTACTTACTAGGCATCTATTTATTAAATCACTATGCCTTGAGAAAAACAATTAGAAGTAGAGGAACAAATGGCAGCTAGAGAGGAAAGATTAAAAAATACAGAACCTTTTGCCCTTTACCTTCACCTCGTAGACTTACATGGGAAGGAATCAGCCATTTAATTTTTCCCACGCACATTCTCATTTGAAGCTTTCAAGAGATGTGACGTCAGATCCTAAAATTGCTTTTCATTAATTTCAGATACCAGTCAGCAATTTGACTGACCTTGAGCTAAAACTTGCAAGTCTAGCTCATTTAATTCATCTTATAGATTTTTTGCATATGCTCTTTGCAAAATTGAAATTGAGCTTGAACCAATAATCTTATAATAAAAAGATTAGAAATAGGTTAAAGCTTGAAAACATGTGAATAAAAATGAGTTGGGAATTGATTAGACCTTTCCTTTTGACAGGTCTTGAAAGAATAATATATCATTCATGAGTTGTACAGTTAATTTAGACTGATCTGTGAATTCTTACATCAAGGATTAGATGCTTGAAAAGCTTAGATGGAAAAAGAAAGGCATGGCCAAGCATGTGTGCTTCACTATTAATCCCCAATTCCTACTTTTAGGGGTTCAAATTAATTAAAGGATGCATGGTAGAAAGTGAGCAGTAATCTCCAAAGCTGTGGCTTTTTAATTCCACCTTCATTCATATGACCAGTACCTAAATGACTAATGATCCTGTCCCAGACAGCACCTATTGTTTTTTTTCTTCTGCCTTTCTAAAATGTGTATTCCCTTTTTTTTTCTACACACTTACACAAGCAAATTTTTCTGTCTCACCTCAGCATCACTCCCATCTCCTATGCTCAACATCACCCTCACACCCACTCTACCTGTATTTTTTTTTTTTTTTGCCTCTTCATGTTTTTTCTTTTTTTTTTTTTTTTTTTGCCTCTTCATGTTATCTCTTTATGGTGTGATGTATTTCCAACTGATCATGACTTAATGAGCATTTTTCTGTTTCTCTGGAGTCTTTTCATGTCATTAGAAAAGAAAAAAAAAAATAAGATGAATAATAGATCTGACGGTGAGACATCCCTAGAAATATCTCACATAAATCTTCTTGGTGAGATGAGAGGAAAGATACAAGGTGCTTTTGTTTAACAGGAGTGCAGATGCAGCTAATTAATTGCTCATGACTGATCTTAAATCAGACTGAAGGACAGCTGACACATATGAGAGAGAGAGAGAGAGAGAGAGAGAGGTATAATTTCATAGCAGTCACAACTATAGCATGACTGTTGTATTTTGTTCCTCCCAGCATTAAAGGAGTCCTTTTTGGGAATGGTGTGATGTCATCTCACTACCCAGTAGGGCTTGTGAGTGGGCTAAAGTAAGCGCAAGCCCCCTATTGGTTCTGCGTGACTCCCGAGGTGAGCATGCCCAGCCAGTTTCTCTCCATACTCTGCACTCTCAGCTCTGTCAACTTAATTGGTCTGCCTCCCATCAGCAAGATAAACCAACCCCATCGTAATTGGCTCCCTTTTAGCCACTCAGCCAATGCTATTGTTCAGGTACCCAGTGTGTCACTATGGATGTGGTGATCACTCACACATGAATTCCAGGACAAGAGCCCCATGGGCTGTCTCTCAACCAGTTTCCTGAACTACAGCTATATTTCTGCCAACAACAACCACAGTACCCTTAACAAAAAAGTCTCTTCTTTCAAGCCAATACCCTCGTGCCTTCAGTGGTAAAAGGTACTTTATTCACACTCTGCTCTTTCTTGGCTCTTTTTTACATGCAGTACCTCATGCCAGCTGCCATGCTGTCACTGCTATGTGTATTATTGAGGCTCATCCTGTGCGATGTTTACATGTGAGGATCAGAACTAATCAGTCAACCGACAGGACAATGACTTAGAGAAAGCAAAATCAATTTAATGTGTGTGTATGTATTGGAAAGGAGAGAGAGATAGCGAGAGAAAAAGAGATGAGCATTCCCACAGGCCACATAGACTGAAGCTAACTCTGATTCTGTCTGAGTAAAAGTAGTCAGTGTTACCCTGATGAGTGCCACTTTGGCCCCGGCTGGGTCAGTTTCTTGCCAGTGTGTAATGAGCCCCAATGAGGGTGAACTCCCTGTTCCCCTGTGCCCTGGTCTGTCTCCACTAATGAGCTTCTGAATAAATCAGTGTTGGTACCCTCCTATCCCACCCATCTCCTGGTCCTACATCCCCTTTCAGTTCATTTATCCCACAGTGCCTGTCTCCACTCGCTTAGCCTTAAGCACTCGAGAACACCTTACATCCCCTGCCAACATTTTCTGTCCCCTAATTGTGGGTATTTGTTTGTGGGACAGTCTGGCATTCCCATGTTTGAAGACTGTGATATTCAAATCTCTTCATGTGTGACTGTCACTGTTGTTGCTGCCTGGAGCTGAGCTTGACTCTGTGTGTTCTGGAAAACTGCACGGTATTCTTGAGCTATTTGTAGCTTCTTTCTTTCTCATCGTTGCTACTGGATTTAGGGTGATAAATAAAGAAACAAAAGTACCTCTTGTTCCTGCATGCACCATTAGTCTGGTCCTAATTTGCTTCCCATTGGAGCGTGGGGGTGTGAATGTCTGTATTTGGCATCTGGTAGACAGACATAGGCTGCTTTATAAAAGGTGATGATGAATATTGCCAAGGATAGATTACTGGACCACAAACCTGCCCACTCTGCCCCATAAATAGTCTCAAACAGTTGGACTCTCACTGGTCAGGGCTGCGTGTGAAATTACCAGGGGACATTTTACACGCTGAGCTAGATAAAGTAGGCCAAAGCTTTTGGTTTTGGTGATGAAGTCATACGCAGCAGGCTGAATCACAGAAAATGTTGGGAAATCAATTTAGAATACAAAAAAGAAGTAAGAATATATTAAGCATTTTGTTTGTGAAACATGGTAATCCTGACTAGGGAATATGTGGGCAATACATTTCTTGGTCAGAAAATTAGCCAGCAAGTAAGAAATTACCAGTAAAATTTAGGCTCCATGCCTTGGTGACAATACTCCAAAAGAGACCATTATAATACAAGTAAAACAAGGAAAATCAGTATCACTGGCAAGTCGTGGGGAAAACCATAAAAAGAAAGAAAGCCCTGAGGTAAGAGCAGTTACTTTACAGTACAGTCAGCACTGCTGTTCCCCACAGATTGCCTTTCCAAGGTGACTGACCCCTGAGCAAATGTTACTCGTCAAAGTATTGGCTGCCATGCATCAGGTTCAAACATTGTTTTTCTTTCACCTCGACTGATTCGTTTCTTCACAGATTGCCTACCCCAGAAAACTTATCAGTCGGCTTGGGGAAATCAATCATGGGGTGACACCATTCCAGACCAAGTGTTGTTTGCGAATCTGTTGTCTGTGATGCCTGCAAAACCCCCACTGTGATTGCCAAGCCTCTCGATGTGTTGGTTTTGGAGTTATTTTTCATTGTAGGTCTTTTTCCTGTCTCCTTGGCTGTGATTCTCCCTGCCTCTCTCGCTGACTCCCACTTTGCCCCCTCTCTCTCTCTCAGTCTCTCTCTTTTCTTTTTTCTTTCTTTTTTTCACTGTTACACTTGTCTCTCAATGCAAGCTTTGGAGTGTACTGATGTAAGAAGTGCCAGTGCTGTTTTTGGAGATGCTAACAAATAAGCTTGCCCCACAAAGGTGACTGCCAAACAGGGATTAATGCGAAACAGAAAATATTAGTGCTTAGAGCCAGCTTCCAGCAGAGAAATGGTGCCTAGTCAAGTGGTCTCCCACCGTCTCAAGTGATTCATTTTTTTTCCTTTTCCCTTCTTATAGAGTACATTTTCTGCATTTTTTCATGTCACATGAAATCTCTTCTCTTAGATATAAAAATTATTGGTACACTATTTTATGCCAGGTCAATTCAAAAGGTAGGTTGAGATCTTTTGTCCTACTATAGGTACTATAGCTGCAGAAAATAGCCCAAAAGTACCAAAAAAAAGTAACTGAAGTAACATTTAGTATAGACATACCCAGTGAAGTAGCAACTTGTTTTCACAGTTTGTTTTTTCATCATAACCAAAGAAATGGTCAGTGCAAAAGTATAGATACAGGGAATGCACAGGATTTCACCTCTTTCTTTAAAAATTACACATGACTGTCTGCGTCTAGATTATAAATGTGCATGTGCTGTGAACTGTCAGTGTCTTGCCTTGCTGCTCTTTAATACTGCTATTATAACTGTAGGCTGAAAAAAACAAATTTCCTTTTGGAAGACAACGACAGATCTGATCATATCTATTGAAAGTCTTTTGAAGACTGTGTCTTAGCTGAACAATGACAATGTAATCCTTGATGGACTAGAGAGGGGGAGTAGTGATCCAAGAATAATTTAAGACAAAAACTCAGCCTTCATGATAAAAGCATAAAACTTTAGTTGGTACATCATCAGCAGTATCAGATAATGGACATGCTGGTCAGATTCTGATCCAACTTCTAGTATGTGCCTTATTTTTAGTTAACAGTTGCTTACTGATGTAGAATTAAGGTGCAGTTTGGCATCATTCCATAGAGTTAAATAATTGTAAGCTATTGACTTTATAAACTGTTTTCACATTACACTGCCCTTGCTAATTAATGAGAATGAGCCCTGTTCCATTTATCCTTGCTGAACAATTACACAGCAGGTAAATTTATTAACTGTAGTTAGTGGTAGCTCTACGGGAATGGCTAATAAATGAATTTTAATTGAATACATTTCTTTTTTAATCACAATGACAGAAAATAATGTTTTTGAAAATATAACAGGTGAGTGTGGGCGAGTTTGCTGATGGAGCTCATGTTTATTCAGATTTACATTTTGAAAATAATGTCCAGATTGTCCACTGTTTACACTTTGCTCCCAGCTCATTGGTATTCCTTCACACAGCTATGTTTTGGTTCAGTAGACCTATACTATTACTACAGTTTTCATACATACAATATTTGTATGCACAATAAGTTTTTCCACATGACAGACTTGGGAGTGTAGCAGTTTGCAGATATGTGAGGGAGCTGCCAGAAAGTTTCACTCGCAACATCACATTTAGCCTCAGGTTAGTGCATGTTCATGTATATTATATGTAGTGTTTTCAGACATGAGCTAGATAGATAGATCGATAGATATGATGAAATTAAAATAAAAACAGTAACTATAAAGGTGAACTTTCACAGACTTTTGACAGTAAATAATCTGCATATATCAAATAACCAGCAATTTAGGATTAAGATATAAACAATACAAACTCTGTACTATCTCCAGCCACAAATACACTATCTAAGAAAGAAAGCATGCATTTTAACACGCGTACAAAATGTTGTGTTGGTAGTCAATGCAGTGATTGCTCACAGTCCTCAGGATGGTGAGTTAAAACAGACTGTGAGTATGCAGTTGTTCTGTTCTGTTTCAGCATCGTACTGTGAGCCTTGGCTTTATGAAGTACTTCATAATCTGCCCCAGGTTCAGCTTATTTTCTCATTCAGTCTAGTTCCAAAATATAACACATCCATTCAGGCTTTTTGTCTTCATGTAGGTTTTTTTAGACACATTCATGATTGCTGGGTGGCTGAAATTATACAACTACAGCTGTAATTTTCCTTAATTGAAACTAATTGGTGTTTTGTTGTGTAACCTTAACACTACTTCAAGGGCCTAACACCGATATTGCAGGAATATAAAAACAGTGACAATTTTGTAACTGTGTAATATGTCATCCCAAAATAAGAGAGGCCACTATTACTAGTTCAGAAGAAGCTTATGAATGCAAAATACACTATATGTATAAAACTAGTAAAGCAACAGCAATAACATAAACAACAACAACTGAATTGGATAAGCAGAAGAAGATGAAAGAATGAATGACTATATGTTTTGTATTTTTATAGTAGATATATCATTTCAACTTGGTCATTTTATAAGTAGTATAAGTGAATTAATAATAATAATAATAATAATAATAATAATAATAATAATAATAATAATAATAATAATAATTTTTCATTCAAAGTTTTAGTTTGAGATTTACCTTGAAGATTTTAGACTTTTTTGTCACAAAGATATTAATTTCTGGGTTATCTGATTTGATTTCAATTAATAAGTATTTTAATTTCCTTCACTTGACTTTTGCCTCTATTTCAAGTCAGTTAAGCTGATGCTTATCAAATTCATTACCAGACTTAAAATAAATACAGTAAATTTTATAATCAGTCTGTTTCCTCTGCATCTGATAGAATTTTAACACAAATTGAGGAATTCCATGAAAATCAATATCCCACGTTATAATATCTTAGAATAATAATTACTTATTTTGCGTTGAGCTCTGCATATTCTTCTAATTGTGGATCATAGCTCACTGACTAACTAAGGAATATAGCTCCTTCATCAAGTATTGTGAATGTAATACATCTACCAGCAGGAACACAATTTGGCAGGAGCACCTCGCAGGAATAGCATAGGTTCAGGTAAATGCAGCTATATATGATTCAGTTTACACTTCTCCTTCTACAGACACACACAGACATTTGAATTTTTTAATTTGTTTTAAGACTTTAAAATAGCTTTTTACTATTTCTTTTAGTGAACTTTTTTTTTAAACTGACTGCCATCTCCATTAAGCCAAAATGATAGACTACACAAATTACTTGAAGTTTGTTTTTGTTTTGTTTTGTTTTGTTTATTGGTTATTTGTTTTGTTTTGTTTTGTTTTAAGCTGGTGTAGATGCAATAAAATGGAGACAATTTAGGTAATATCACCTGTTCTTTATTATCATGATCACAATTATCATTACCACATAATATATCCATTTGTATACAGTATAATCCCCAGTGTCTATCAGCGAGATTAACAGGGAAATGTTTGCTGCACCGTGCATGATGGCATGGATATTTATACCACAAAATGATAAAATGTAATGGTCTGCAACTCAGCTGACTGACCAGATGGAGAGCCCTTGCTGAGGGTGACTCACTCCCATGCAGTACTCCTACTGCCACTACTTGCATCTCTCGTCCTTTTCTCTCCACTTCTAGCTGCAGCCACCAATACTGCTGCTTCCACCTCTTGGATTGCTATATTTGTGACTGTGTCCATTGATGTGGAAAAAGCCATCATCTGGGCCAGTAGATCTGGAAATAGAGTACTCGTTGAGGTCGGCCAGAGACAAGCCTTGTACTGTGCAGCTCACCCAGCCAAGTGTGCAGGGGGCAATGAGTTCCAGCTTAGGAGAGCCGGGGGTTGCTGCTGGCTATTTTCTCGAAATTCACTCTGGGGCCTGTAGTGTTCGAAAGCTAAGACAACACTTCCAAATTGAGTGAGGGATGCTTTAGACCTTTGGGTGTCCATATTGTTACAGTGATGTGAAACATACTCAAAAACACAGCATATCAAATGTTGATTTTTGCTTGAAAATTTGAATTTCTAAATGGTTAGGTGCAGTGAAAGCTGAAGGCATAAATCAATAAAACTGGCTAGATGCATGGCAGCTAGCCAGTTAAGCCAATTGGAAGCTATTGACAGTTCAAATTAGGGCGTAAAAAGAAGTGAGAGAAAACAAGAGAGGTATGGAACTGTAGAACTAGAAATTGCATTGCATATGATGACATGTAGTCAAATCTGCAAAAATCAATATTAATGCATTGCTGCTCATTGCAGCAATATCTATCTATGAAGCTTTTTTTTTCTATTTACACATGTTTGTAATTGCCAAAACAATTGAAACAGTATTCAGTACCCAGTTAGTTTTGAATGTGGTTTTTTACAAAGTCTGAATTCTTTGAGTTGCCATTCTTTACTGCTAAACAAATTGGTATTTGGAAATTATATCAAGTGCTGTAGGTGTTGCTGCCTGCAAATCTTCCAGGTCAAGTAAATAGGTAAATTTTATACACATAGCCCATATAACTTTAAACTGACCAAACAAAAGTGAAACAAACTGTCCTTTCCATATTCAGTGCAATATATTACATTAATGTCCAAACATCTGATTTTTTTTTTTTTCATTCTCATAATTATAGATGTGTTTTAGCCCAATAGATTTAAGGGATCACAGCACTTAGCTCTCTGTGGAGTGAGCTAGCCTCTCCTCCATCCCACTCTAAAATGGCCCTCAGGCCAATACTGTGGCATAGTTAATGGAGTGTGCCTACATGAATTATTAACAGTGCTTACATTCCCTTTATACTTGCCATTCTATCGATAGTCAACCCATCGGTATGTGGGCGAATTTTTACACATAAGGATGAATTGCCCTTTTCACATACATGCTGGTCCCTTTCAGATAAATATCTGTTATTATGTGGGATGAGCTGAACAGACAGTGCTGAATAAAACATCTGTCTTGGAGCAAATAAAATTAAACTGAAAAATATATCCTTTTTCCAGTTACAGTCAGCAGATCTGAAGTTAGGTGCTGGTGACAACAGTAAATTGTGACAATACACCACTTTTAGTCCCCCAGTTCTTACACTGCAGGGACACCTTGAGGTGTACATTCGTAAAGCATACTTGAATTTATAACATCATATTCCACGGGGAGTAATTCAAAAGGTGAAATCAATGGCCTAAAGAAAAAACAGCATACATACACAATATAAAATAGCGCCTGTCTTGCAAAGTGCCTGTAAACCTTTTTGGGCTATCATTGCAGGACCTGGCAGGATAGCTCTGGCGAAATTCACATTAAGACAAGAAAAAGAGGGAAATAGAACATCCTTCAATTCTTGTAAGGGACATAGGGGAGTAATAAGGAAGCCATTCTCTCCTCTTAAGGCAGGAACCACAGCATGAATAGACTGTGCTACTAGAAATATAATGCACTGGGGTCTAGAACCAAATTCTAGTCTCCCTTGGGTTAATCATCTTGGTTACTCAACTATCGATTGCATGAGTTTGTGTGTGTGTGCTTGAAAGATATAGAGACTCCAAAGCAGATGGCAACTTATTTACCGCAGGGAAACAAGAGAGAAGCCCTTTAAGCCATTTCATGTTGACTGTCTGCCTGTAAATAGTCATGAATTAAAGCATTTCTGGAGGTGCCAAAGATGTCACTGTATTAATTATATACTAAATGGAAGAGCAGTCTAGAGGTTTTGGACATATTAAACAGCTTTTGCTGTTCACAGTCTGAATTTTGATTAGGAAAACATTTATCTTACACTTGCATCAGATATTGGTCCTATACTGACATACACTAGCATATACACAGGCAAACGCACCAGACTCATCAAAACATGCCTTTATGGACCTTGCTTTGTGAACTGGGGCACAGTCATGCTGAAACAGAAATGGGGCTTCCCCAAACTGTTTACAAAAATTTTAAAGAATCAACTTGTCCAAAATATCTTGGTAAGCTAAAGCATTGCAGTTTTCCTACACTGGGGCCCAAGCCAACCCCAGAAAAACAACTGAGATTTATCCATGAGACTGTTATATAGAAAAGTGTGATTTGTCATTCCACAGAACACATCCAGTAACACTGTGTTTCACACCACTCCATCCAACACTTGGCATTGTGCTTAATGATGTAGGACTTGTATGAAACCTATGCCATGAAGCTCCTGGAACACAGATTTTGTCCCGATGTTATTGCCAGAGCATTTGCGACGTTTACACTCTGTGTGCTTAAGCACCCTGCGACCCCATTCTGTGAGTTTACATGGTTTGCCACTTCACACACTTCACTTACAGCTGATTGTGGGATATCTAGGAGGGAAGAAATTTCATGAACGAACTTGTTGTTATGGTGGCATCGTATTAGAGTACTGAACTCAAATTTAGTGTGATTTTTATGACGACACATTCTTTCAGAAATGTTTGTGAAGGCAGACTGCATGGCTAGGTGCTTTATTTTATACACCTGTGGTAACAGGAATGAAAGAAACACTTGAATTCAGTGACTGAGAGGTGGGGCCCAGTACTTTTTTCCATATAGTTTACATAGCTGGATCTAGATCAGGTATGACAATTAGCTGATCTAGCTCATCTACTATCAGCGTTGTTGGCTTGTGTATCTTTACCAGAAACCTTTTTTTAATAATTATTTTTTTGGGGATATGTAGTGGGGGGTGATTGGTGGGTTGTCTTGTTTTTGTCTTTTTTGCCAGAAGAAGAACTAATATGAAGCATGGAGAGAACAAACAACAGACATGTTTGACCAGCCGTCATGGTGAAACAGACACACACCACAAGATGAATATCATGGTATAATCTATGGTTCAAGTTATTAATCCCCAGTGTTTCTCTTCCTTTCTGTTTTTAAAGGTTTTTTTCTTTCTATTTTTGATTGAGTTTGCCAGGTTCTTATTACCCTTCTCTCCCTGGTGTGTAAAGTGTCTAAAGGCACTTTACACTGTAAGGTAAAGACCCTAAAATATTAGAGAGAAACCCCCAACAATCAGACAATCCCCTATGAGCAAGCATTTGGCAATGGCTGGAAGGATAAACTCCCTTTTAACAGGAAGAGACCTCTGGCAGAACCAGGCTCAGGGAGCATTTGTACATGTAGACGGC
>VUQH01016141.1:18232-28595 GCA_015106775.1 Etroplus canarensis | reverse complement strand
TGTACTCCTTTTGTGTGTGTGTGTGTGTGTGTGTGTGTGTGTGTGTGTGTGTGTGTGTGTGTGTGTGTGTGCTGATGGTGTCTTTTGGAGCATTTGGGATCAGTGTCCCCGTAAAGCAGTGGTTTGCACATTCACCTTACAAGCAAAAGATCCCTGGTTTGATTCCAGGCGGGGACACAAGTCCCTCTCACCGTGAAGAGTTGGGTCAGGAAGGGCATCTGCCAAATTACCGCTGTGGTGACCCCTTTCGTTGTACTTCTTGCACAATGACAAAGTTTCTGATTCTGATTCTTTTGGGGAAAATACATGGGAGCAGCTGAAGAAAGGGATTAGGGATGAATGGGATTATCTCGCAGATAATATGGTTCTGTGAGGTACAGAGCATCCAAGAAGTTTGTGCTTCAGTTTTGGCGAGTGAAATCCTAGTTTGGTTTTGGTTTTTGTCTGCCATCAGTCATTACCAGAGCCACGGGAAGTGCACTGATGTTTGGGTGCATGACAACTTTGGTCACAGTTTGATTTGAACTGCACGACGAACGCCAGTCATGCAGCTACCAGACCCCGCTGCACACACGAACAGCCAAAACTGAGCAAAAACATACCAGATTACACATAATATTTTAACGGCACAGCCACAACACAGTCCCACACGTCAAGAGCACAAATTCATCGTGACACGGGAAAAAAAATATGTCAGATCTTGCGACTTCAAAGTCTCTTTAGACAGAGCGGTCCATAACATACCCAGCTGACTAAAACGTGCACAATATTTTACCAGCCCAAAGGACCAATTTGCATTGCATAGAGTAAAGTCAAATACCCATTTGCAGCAAAGGTATTCATGTGAAATTACTGCTTAATGATAGTGTTAAACTGCTAAGCGGAAGCTCATAATAAGCCAGAACTTTACCTTCATCTGCTCCAGTTATAATACTCCCAACATGACTTGGTGCGCAGAGGTTTAGGGGATGAACTTTCCCATTAGAGCCACTGATGGCCGAAATGTCCAAAACATCTGTAAGGACATCCATCAGGGACCGGTGTGCACGTTTCTTTTACATTATGGTGGAGCCTAGGCATGTTTTTAATCACCGCAAGTTGGAGAACGGTCGCGGGAGATGGCCCCAGATATCAATAAACTCGGGAACAATTGCAACAGCCTTTGTCACGAGGGGGATTGAGCTCCCCACTCCGCTGGGTTTTGCACCATCATGATGCTGTATCAGCAGTGAAAAGTATTAGTTCATCCCTTTCTGAATGTCGCACTGGTGACTAGGCTACATAATGTTATTTGACCAGGATTCTTGCCGTTATTCAAAGAAAAATAAATTTATTGCAGCTTTCTAAATCCCTTCTTTCTTTGATAACAGCGGGAATATTGTTTACGGTGTTTTAGCACACTTAATCATCTACTTTTTGCATTTGGCAAAAAAGCAAAAGGTGCTTCAGCAAAGTAATCATTTTGCGCGCGTGTGCATCATCGCCGACAAAGTGAATAATCCTCCACCTCTCTCCAAACAGCAGACTCCAACGTGGCGGCGGAGGACGGTTTTGATGAGAAGGGCTGTCACTGCGAGATCTCGGTGGAGGACCTGCTGCCCCCGGTCAAGGCTGTTATCCGAGCTGTCAGGTGAGACCGCGGAAATGAGACTTCCCCTTCCAGTCTAACTTCTACTCCTGTTTTCCACAAGCCAGACAGCACGCAAACAAAGCCTAACTGAGACCCCGACTGAACGTGCTCAGGGGACTGAAGCGACCGGAAGGCTTATATTTCTTTTAGTTTATTTTTGGATCATCAGGAAATGCGGTTTGTGGGAGGATCAGCAGCGTTAAAGCTGCTTAAGGTGACCGAGTACGTCTCCTGAAAGAAAGAGAGGTCGTCATAACTCCCATGTGAGCAGGATGTCAGTCGGAAATACGCCGTCTTGGTTCAGGAGATAGATTACATATTGTGATTGAACAAATTCGACACATTATGAGCAGTTAAAAACTCCTTACCTGGTAAATGATGGTTTTAACGCTGTGACATAAAACATCAGCATACAGTTCAGGCGTTTTCTCCCATTTGAACTGGTGTTAGCTACATGTTTACGTCTTAAAATAAAGTTGCTATAATTTCGGCATTTTGGGTCAACTTTCCATTGCTATATCACCATTTCGGACGCTCAAAACAAGTCATCGTATAATAAAGATCTCCTTTTACCTACATTTTGATATCAGGCTCATCTTACAACCATAATTCCTACTGTGTTAAAATAACTTTTTTAATGTAGTCATATTTTAGCGCTCAGTAATGTACACTATATGGATAAAAGTACTGGACTACAGCTCTTAATCATTGAATTCAGGTGTTTCATTCAGACCCATTGTCACAGTTGTATAAAATCATGCAGTCTGCCTTTACAAACATTTGTGAAAGAATGGCTCATTCTAAAGAGCTCACAGAATTCCAGTGTGGCACTGTAATAGGACGCCACCTTGGCGCCATCGACTGAAAATGTTATTATTGCAAAGTGGATGCACAACAACTCAGCTACAAACTGATACACCATGTAAAGTTACAGAGCAGGGTTGCCAAGTGCTAAGGCGTGAAGTGCATTAAAGTGGCTAACTCAATGCCAGGAGAATGTTACCTGCCTGACCGCATTGTACCAACTGTAAAGTTCGGTGGAGGAGGGATAATGCTGTGGGGTTAGTTACAGTGAAGGGAAATCTTAATGCTTCAGCTTATCAAGACATTTCTATGCCTCCAACTTTGTGGAAACATTTTGGGGAAGGCACTGTTCTGTTCCGGCATTACTTTGCCCCGGTGCATAAAACAAGGTCCATAAAGGCACGGTTGGATGAGTTTAGTGTGGAGGAACTTGACTGGCCCATACAGAGCCTGACCTCAACCCCTTAAAGCACCTTTGGGAAGAACAACTAAAATGGAGATCATGAGCCAGGCACTCCCATCCAACATCAGTGTCTGACTTCACAAATGCTCTTCTGGATGAATGGGCAAAAAATCCCATAGACACATTCTGAAATCTTGTAGAAAGCCTTCCCAGAAGAGTGGAAGCTATTATAGCTGCAAATAACTCAATTTTAATGCCTATGGATTTAGAATGGGATTTTCATTAAAGCTCCTGTAGGTGCGCCTGCGCAGGTGACCCCATGTAGTGGCGCGTACATCTGTGAAAAGGAGAAACAACATTGGTGTTTACATCCTTTAATATTCCATGATATTGACGCTCAGATTTGATTACAGAAGAGACATCGGTCTGGAAACAAAAACAGATCTTGGCTTTAGATTGTGACACTTGCAGTAGGTTTAAAATTAATTTGCAATTCTTAACAGAACTTCAGATTCTGAGAGGGTCAGGTGGGAGACACTGATCTATGTGTCAAACTCAAGGCCTAGGGGGTCAAACCCGGCCCTTCATAAATCTTAATCTGGCCCTTCTATTGATTTCAGTTTGCAGTAAATTTTGGCCCAGCCAGCTGCAGCTGTGGTTTCTGCAGCAACACCCCCCCACACACACAGACACAGTCACCTCCACAGCACCTGCAAGCCCAAAACAAAGGAAAGTTGATGCTCATCTGCCTGTCATGAGACAGTCTCGTGTTGAAACCTCACAGCAGCAGAGATATGAAGCCTTGTAGGTGCTGCAGCTTCAGCATATCTTTCCTTTGAGCCAGATCTCAGAGTGATGGAGCTGTACTTTTAACTATAGCAGAGGGAAGAAGCTAAATCAGGTTCACCATTCAGGAGGGAGTTCATTTGTGATTTGGATGTTTTCACGTCAGACGTCTCAGCCGCACGGCACATGTGACCTACAAAATCAAATTGTGCTTTCATTTTTTCTTAAATTTGCAACGCAGACATTGAGCAATTTCAGGCCTGAGAAACGAGCACCACAGACGTGCGGTTTTGCTAAATGCATCGGGACGCATTGTTTTGCTTGAACAAATGACATGCTGACCGAGCAGCTTGCATGTTTCTTTTTTTGGTCTGTTGCTGATATAATCTGTGATATTTTTATTGTTTGGTATATCAATACATTGCATTATATCTGACCCTTCATGCAAAACTTGAAAGTTTTACACGAAGGGTGGAAAGTTTGATGCCCCTGGTTTAAAGCCTAGGGCGGACGTTGCTTCCAAGGACTCTTCCGACCCCTTTTCCTCTCCACTTTCTGCCACATTCCCTCGCATTCGGCCTTGACGCTCCACAGCGGCTTAGATCGAGAGCCGTTTATGCACAGGTGGCTAAAATGAGCGGCCACAACCTCAGCAGGTGTTTTCGTAAGATCTGAGGAAGCAGTCGTTTGAAATGGTGTGAAAATGCAGGCTGACACGTTACAAGCACCTTTAACGCCATAAAAATAAAAGCAGGCTTTGATTTGTTTTCATTTGGCTGGTGGTGGCACTGCTGGATCAGAGCTCCCCCATGTGGTGGACTGATGAACTTCTCCGCTGTTTTAATGCAGGATCATGAAGTTCCACGTAGCCAAGAAGAAGTTCAAGGAGACGCTGCGTCCGTATGATGTGAAGGACGTGATCGAACAGTACTCTGCCGGACATCTGGACATGCTGTGTCGCATCAAGAGCCTGCAGAGCAGGTAGGACGGGCGCTAGCCCGCAAGGGTTCTGCACGTGTGTATGCACGGGTTTAGAACTCTTTTTTGCAGTTTGCATTTTTGCATGTGTGTACCTGTGTTTGCTTCCCTCGCAGGCTGGACATGATAGTAGGCCCACAGTCCCTGAGCAGGCAAGCCAAGGCCTTTTCCTCCCCCTCCCTGCCTGTGCCATTACAGCCAGGGGAGGAAGAACTCCACTCAGGGGGCAGAATTCCCCCCCCCCACTCACTCAACCCACCCACCTAATCTATCATTCAAAAGTCACGTGGGCTCAGATCACTCCTCAGTTGGTCAGTTCAAGCTTTTAACAGAAACCTGGGACCTCGTTTATCAACCATTCGTTAGCTCTGTGTGTAAGTGTGAGTGTGCGGCGGCAGCACTGACTGCGCGTGTTCAACGTCTCTTCATGGAGATGTGGAGAGCACGAAACACACGCTCGGGCCGGCTGGCGTCATTGTTGAGTTCATACGAACATATGGCCTGCAGCTCACGCCGAGGCAGTGTGCGGCCGAGTGTGAAGTGGCAGGGATGACAGTTAGGACCTCAAAGTCTGTGGTTCTCGGCTGGAAAGAGGCGGATGGACAGCTCTGTGCCATGGAGGAGTTCAAGTATCTCTGGGCCCTGTTTACAAGTAGGGGAAGAGCTGATGTACCCGTCTGTTGCTGTGACGAGAGGGCTGAGTGTGATGGTTGATGCTGTCGATTTAGCGGTCGATCTGTGTTCTTGCTTTCACGAGCTCATGGCCACAAGCTGCAGGTAGTGACGGAAAACTGACATCGGCGGGGGTGAGCGTCCCCTGAAGGCTCAGAGTGGAGCCAATGATGTGGAGGAGCAGTGGCGCCACTCTGAGCTACTGCTCAAGAGAATTTTTCAGTTCCTCCTGGAGAAATAACCTTTGGTTTTGTGTCACAACCTGTGCACCTTGAAATGTTGTGCACACTGTACAACATTTTATACTCATATCAATGTGTATAACTCTTCACAACCAGTCAAAGCAATAATCATATTTTTCTGACAGAGTGTTCTTGAAAAATGGCAACTCGGCATGGCAGATAACCAGTGACAGTAAAGCAAGTCTGACTCAGAGTTGGACAAACTCAGCTGAACTCTGATAATGGCGTGGCTGCTTGTCTTCCCTGTGGATGAGCTGCCTGGAAATCAGCTGCCAACCCAGGCTGAGGTTCTCTGACTGTACTTCAGGCTACACTGCGATGATCTAATGTAATGTAATTTATATAGAGCTTTTCTAGTCTTACTGACCACTCAGCGCACTTAAGACAACAAGCGACATTGTTAACCATTCATCCGTACACCACTTTATTCCATACACTTCAAGGACTTTATCGAGCTCACGCCAGTAGCCAGTCGAGAATGACAGATTAACCTAGCGCGCGTGTTTACGGACTGTGGGAAGAAGCCGCATCCAAGTACCAACAGGAAACCAAAAGCAGGCACAAGCTCCGAGCCGAAAACCCCCGGCTACGGCTCGGTCCGTGTCTTGCCCTGAGGCAACGGTGCCAACCACTGAAGGTGGAAATGAGGACAGCAGTACCTCAAGATGCTCACGAGGCAACGAACATCTGGGAGGGAATCCCAACTGGAGAGGAAAGAAATGTTATTGGGAGATGAGCGCGCACGCACGCACTAAAGCTATGAGTCTCTGCTGCATTTAGGCAGAGACTCAGTGACTCAGTATTGCTCCCCTGAGAACTGATGAGTGATCATTGCTCAAACTAGTGACAGCCTAATGCTTTATGGACTCTTCCTTATCTGCAGGTGTGGTGTGGAGTCTTTGCTTCAAACAGAAATGATTCCCATTTTTAGTTTTCAGCAACCTCTTATTGTGCCCGCTACCAGACACCTACGTGCTCAGACACTGAACTGTCTACACCTCCTGTGACAGTGGTGAATAAACTGTGTGCAAGATATTTGGTCCTGTTGTTTTTGTTATAAATATGAACTACAGTAATTTATCAAGAAGCACACAGAGAAATGTTATATTTTCATTTTGGTTTACCACTGAGGACCACCCTAGTGTCCAACCAGAGAGCAGTTATGTCTCTCAGCTGGCTTAGAAACGCCTCGGTGTCCCTCCAGAAGACCTGAAGGAGGTGGCCAGGAACAGAGAGGTTTGGACATCTCCGCTCAGACTGCTTCCCCATGACTCTGGATGAAAATGGATGAATGGGTGGAATATCAACACAGCTGCTAACGCATGAAATTCCAAAGTCGGAGCTGGTTTAGGACAATTTAACTGAAGCAAAATGCATTTCCATCCACGTCCTGGTGCACATAAACAGGCCGTTACGGAGCCTGGCTCGCTGGAGATAAATTTAACAAATGGAGGGTGTGCAGAGTGCATGTTCAGGGACTGCAGGGACTTCCTTTGCAGAGAGCGATGAGTGGCTGATGAGTACATTTTGTTATACTTGAGCTGCATCAGCATCTCACTGCAAAGTCCCTCTCGAAGCAAATCTCTCCACTCAGCAGCACTTACCGAGCAGTTATTCCAAATCTTTATTTAAATAATCATCGGTCACAAGGACATTAAAACAGCACGCATGGAATCACCAGCGAGATCTAATTGGAACTCCTTAATGTGTTGGCTGATTTTGCCCAAAAACGGGGTATTAAATGGCTTTTTTCCCTCCTGTTTGCTATAGCTTCAAGTCACGATTCTTTGTGCCATGTCTTTCACTGATATTGTCTCTGGGAGAGGCCAACGAGACGTACAGATGCACCCCAGGGCAAAAATTCCTGTCGGTTCTGGGTTTTCACTTTCACTTGACGGGAGGCTTGAATAAAATACTTTGAGTTCAAATAGACACACACACACACACACACACACACACACACACACGCAAAAATAGCACATCTGAACAGTCCAGGCTGCTCTGTAGTGTGTGTAGATGGCCCTCTGCATTTGGTGTCACCAAGACGGATGTTTTCCCAATTATTGGAGCTTCAATTTTAATCCGGAGGTGATTATTAATCGGTTGGGTTGTAATCATCTTGTGGCATTTGTTCTGTATTTTTTTAAGAGCATCCAAAATGCTTTTCCTCAGTTTTCTAACAGTGGATGCTCGTATCAGTTATGTATTAGCGCATGTACAAGTAGTCCCTGTGTGCCAAATACTCAGTTTCAGAACTTTTTTCCTACTCCTGGCCCTGTATGATGTCACAAAGAGTGGATATCCCAAATATGGTCATCTCAGACTCACTGAGAATGCATAAGCCCCTCCCACCTGCTGTTCAAGCCATCTTTGCGAGGGGCAACCAATCAGAAGAAGGTTGGCTTAAAGGGGGAGGGGCTAAAACAGCTTGTTTCAGTGTAAGCTTCAGAAGGATTATTTTAAACTGAGAATAATGTAAAGCTACTCAGAGATGGAGCTACAAGGCAGGAGGAAACAAGCAAGACCACAGAGAAGGTTCATAGTGAGGAGGACATGCAGAGGGTTGGTGTGAGGGAAGAGGATGCAAGGGATAGGGTGAGATGGAGGCAGATGATCCACTGTGGTTGACCCCCTGACGGGAGCAGCTGAAAGAAGAAGTATCCAGTAGAGTCCAGGAGTAAAAACATTAAGCTGAAAATGAGCAGAAAAGGTCACATCTGGCAAATGCCAAACTCGAAGCTTCCCATTTAACAATGATGTACCTACTTTAAGAGCCTAAAATGCATCCCAGTAGTGTATCTGAACCAGCTGAGCGGACAGTTACAGGCTCCTTAATTTTTGCAGGCATTATAGCTGTGTATTTTTGGTCCTTTGCAGCCAAAGAATATACAGCCTCCTCCTCCTGTTCAGACCATTTTTGGATGCTAGATTTGCTCTTCTTCATTAACACATTGTAACACTGCCCCCTGCTGGCGCTGACTGAAAGTGCTGCAGATTTATCATACTGCACGTGGTGCTGATCAGACTTGGAGGACCTGTATTAACATTTTTATTTTTACAAAATAACTCAAGATCCACCTCCTGCATTTTTTTTTTCAACAGCTGCTTTCAATCCTGTGTCATGGTCGTACGTTTCCTACATGAAACCAACCGAGAAAGCTCCGTCCACAAGCAAGACTCCGAGATGTGGTTGAAAGCTCTGCTGTGAGCAGGAGTGTCACATTTTCTTTATCAAAATATTCAATCGCTTTTCTGCATCTTGTAAATCTGTTCACAGTTGGATCCAGGTTACAGTTCAATCCCGCCGCCGTTACATAGTGCCCTGAGAATGTGATGAGTAAGAAATAAAGTTACCAAAAAATGCATCTGCGTTTGGATCGCATAAATTCACATTTTTATGACATTCTCCTGCCCTCCCCATCCTGAATTAAATTTACTACTTGAAATGGGACTGATTTATTATGAGCAAGTAATATCCATGTGGATTAATCCACTGTGGCGACCTCTTGGGCAAAATACAAGGGAGTAGCTAAAGGTACTTTTTTTTTTTTTTAGCTCTACCATCATTTACGAAATAGAAAAATCCTGAAAAGACCTGACGCGGGACCTGCAAGATGCATCTGGACCATCAGTTGATCCATTTACTGTTTACCGAAGCCTCATCAGAATCAGAATTCTTGGTTAATCCCAGGGGGAAATTGCTTGGGGAGTAGATACTCCCTGTATTCCTTCCTATATTAAGTGTAAATAAATAAATACAGATATGAACAAACAGAAAATGAAACTATATAAACTGTATAAACCAATACATAAAAACTGCAACTGTCAAAATAGTACATATAAATACATATGAAAGACAGAAAATGAAATAAGAATAAATTAGCGTTAGTGTAGGAAGTGTAATATGTGGTCTTAAAGTGGAATAATGGTCTCAGTGGAAGGGTGGCTGTCGAGAGGCCATTTTTAAGGAAGGAAAACAGAGTGAAAAGGCCAAAGTCAACCAAATTACACAAGAACTGGACTGAAATCAGTGCCAAAAGGTCTTATGGATTGATGAATCCAAATTTGAAATTTTGGTTCAGGTTGCCTTCGGTATGTATGGCAGACAGTGAGTGTCTACAGGCATCTGTAAAACACGGTGGAGGCTCTGTCATGCTTTGGAGCTGCATTTCAGCCATGAAAACTGATGCAGTTGTTAACAGAACAGTGCAGAGTTTGAGCCACAATCCAGTACCATTTGGAAAGCAGCTGGCTGAAAATGGCTTCATTCACTTCCAGTGAAATACAGGATACCTGCCTGCATAGAAAAACACACAATGGAGCACTGTCAGTCACAGACTGGCCTCCCCAGAGTCCGGACTTTAACGTTGTTGTATCAGTGTGGGATCATCTCGACAAAGAACAGAAGAAGGAGCAGCCGACATCCAAAGAAGAGCTTTTGAATGTTCTTCATGAAGCCTGGAGAACTATTCCTAAAGACTGCTTGTAGAAATGACAGGAAAGCTCGGTTAAGAGAGTTCAGGCTGTGTTGAAGAATAAAGTTGGTCATATCAAATATTGACTTTCAAGCTTGTTAAAATTATACAAACTGTTTTTGCCTTATGTACTGTATTTCCATTTATGTTTGCATGTTTCAATAAATTGTCGCACCTATTTCCCATTATAAAGAAACACGCGATGGCTCGAGGCTTTTGCACAGTACAGCACTTTAACTTGCGTCTGCCTGTAGATGCCCTGCATCAGCACCATCAGCTGCTCTAAATGTTCACATAACGGATTTTTTTTTTTTTTTTTTTTTAAAAAAATTTGAAAAAAATTTTTTTTTTTTTTAAAATCTTTTTAAATTTT
>VUQH01016141.1:1631-11666 GCA_015106775.1 Etroplus canarensis | reverse complement strand
CCCCCCTTGTTGTTTTTTTTTTTTTTTCATGTCAATTATGCACGTCCGATTGGTTGGTTACCCAGCTGATCACAGCCATGGATTGAATCACATATTGAATGTCATTACTGGGTTGAAATGAACTGTTTGATATTCTTAAGAGCATGTGTGACCCGGCAAAGCCCTCTGTTATGGTTCAGAAAAACTGAAGGAAATGCTCAAACATTTGATTTTAAGTGGCATAAAACCTTTTTTTACCACCCTCTTTTTTGTTTTTGTTTTTACATGACAGAAGATTTTAAACCCTTATTTAAATGCCAGTCAATGTTTGCTTTTTTCCCTCCAGAGTGATGTGGGATTATGTTTGCTCCCTTGCTGCAGAATGTATCGCTTCTGAGTAGGAACAGAACATCTGTTGTTGCTTGACACTGACATGGAGATGACTCGTCACAGACTCCCTCTCCCCGTTGCATGCTAGAGAATCAGGTGTGTTGGAAAAGAGTCGGTGGTTTCCACAAAATTAGCGCAGCGCAACCAGTTCCCAAAACCAGTTCTGGTACCTGGGGATCAGTCCACCTTCGACTGTTGTCCAATCCACAGAGCAACCAGAACCCGAATGCCCCTTTATCAGGTTAACAGGGCCACAGGAGGGGCTGTTCTAGCTATAATACCGATCTGATGTAGTAAAGAAAGAGCTGAGATTCAAAGTAAAGCTGTCGATCTACATTCCTACCCTCACCGATGGACACAAGCTTCGGTAGTGACCAATGAGCTTCCTCTGAAGGGTGTCTGTCCTCAGCCTCAGCGATAGGGTGAGGAGCTCGGTCTTCAGGCAGGGGCTCAGAGTAGAGCTGCCGCTCCTCCAAATCGAAAAGAGCCAGTTCAGGTGGTTCGGGTATCGTAACGGCATAAAAGATGGACGTACGGATAGTCTCCCTTTCTGCCGCAAATAATAACCGTAATTTCAAATTAGATTCATGTTTTTGTTGAGTGCTTTCCCGAACCATGGGAGTGGTGGGTCATCCTGTTACCAGCTGACATATGTTGACGTAAGGGTATTCCACACCCTGGATGCTAGGCCATTGATGTCCACATTCACAGCCACGGAATCACCAGTTAACCTAACAGCCATGTCTTTGGACTGTGGGAGGAATCCAGAGTACCCCACAACCCAGAGGCACGCAAAGGGGTTTGGTCAGTTGGCAATTCTAAACTGACCGTAGGTGTGACAGTGAGAATGAATGGTTGTCTGCCTCTCGGTGTTGGTCCTGTGATAGACTGGCGACCTGTCTAGGGTGTACCCTGCCTTTCGCCCTGTGACACCTGGGATAGCCTTAGGAACCCCCTGCGACCATGAATGGGATAGGCGGTAGAAAATGGCTTGATGGACTTCAGATTTTATTCAGTATGACCCAAAATGAGTGACTGACCCCATGAACTCATCAGGAAAAGGTTTACAGAGGTCAGGGTCTGAGGTTGTGGCCCCATCAACTTCTATAGGACCAGAAGTCTTCTTGCAGCCTCAGGTATTACACCTTGGTGGCCATTAAAAAGGCCATTAAAGTTTTCAGCTTTGCTTTTCAGGCACAGAAGTTACGTCCATCTTTTATGCCGTCTATGGGATGTCTGGGAGGAGCCCTCAGGGCAGACCCAGGATATGCTACAGAGGTTATGTCTCTCAGCTGACTCGGGAACTCCCAGAAGAGCAGGCAGTGGTGGCCTGGGAGAAGGAGATCTGGGCATACGTTCCCTTGTGATCCAGATAAAGGGTAGGAAATGGAAGGATGGATGGCCGCAGATCAGTCGAACCCATAAAGTACCTCAATAAATTCTGTAGACCCCGCGCCCCATCAAAACCCAGAACAGTTTGAGGAGGCTTTAGGTCAGATTGCTTGAAGGAATGGATATTAATCTCCTTTGCATGAAGAGGCTGCCACGATCAAACCTATCTAGAAGTTATGATGAATGCTATGCCTTCACTTGATTTTTAACAGAGAAAAAGAGCCCAGCTCTGATACGAAGTCTACAAAATGTGCAGTCCACACAGTATACTGGTGCCTTGCTTTTGTGGTACATAATCATCTCTGAGTTTATTTAGTTTCCTAATAGGTGCATCAGATTCCTCCACACAGACACGGTTGCACTGTCGTCATCATGAAGGCATTTTAGTTTTTTTTTTATCATCCAGAGATCATTTTGCTACAGGCCGTTGACATGTTACCATTCAGTCAGTTTTCTTTTAATTTATTTAAATTATGTGCACATATTTACACACTAGTAATAATCTCCGACTTATGAAGCCTGTAATGTAATGAAAATGCAAGTGAACTTTTATTCTCATTCATCCAATAAAGAACATCCTACAGAAAGTTTTCAAGGTTTTTTTTTTTATTTGAATGAAACGAGGAGCAGAGAGATCATGTTTAAACATCTTTACTTGTATGAACATATGCTCACAAATAACAGCGATTAAGGTGCATGAACGTAACAGTAACATTTATCAGCGCTACTGAGAGGGAGCTCGAGTTGAGCAAAGTGCTAGGCATGGAGAGTTTCTGAAGCTGGTTTCTCTAAGGTGCAAACATGCAAGAGGCCAATCCGCATCTGGCTAATGAGCGTATCATTTATTCAAAGCTACAACACAGAGCATTACGTCAACAAAGAGCTGGCAAAAGAACGTCTGCCACAGAACTACGCTTGTTTTCTAGATCGACGAGAAGCTGAATTATATTAACTACAGCAACCAGAGAACTGGAACACAAACCTGCCGTGTTGATCTGCCACTACATATGATCATCACTAGCGGCGTTTTGGTTGTCTTGTTTTTTGTTTTTTTCCTTCGTCTGCTTTTGCGATGCATTGTGATAATTGACCAGACGCTGACTATGGAGTGCAGAAGGGGAGGGGCACTAGTGTGTCTTCGGCCACGGCGAGCGTTTGGGGCAGCAGCCCAGCACAACGTTCATTTGGCCTTCTGCGCCTTCTGTGCCGATTTGGTGATCTTACCGCTCGTGGGGGCTTTCTTTTCCACGCCCTTAATCACGCCCACCGCCACCGTCTGACGCATGTCACGGACAGCAAACCGCCCTGAGGGGGAATCATGGAAGGGGGGGAAAGATATTACTACCACTCATCGCAAAATGTACTTTGAAGCCAGACACTGCAGACGTGTGAACATTTATCTAATGAAATGTGGAATCACAACATTGGGAGGATTTTCATTTTGTAGCACATAAATAAACCAAAGATATGACACAAAACTATTTTGTTTAATACAGTTAGGTGTATAAGTTTGGGGACAATAAACCTTTTTTGCAGTCTTGCTTCTGTACACCACCGCAGTGAGTACTGAATGACACAAACAAAATGTGATTGAAGTGCAGATTTTCAGCTTTAATTCACACCAGATGCAACCCTCCATGGCGGGAGGGACACGTGTCCCCACCCGATATCAAATCAGGGACTTTTCGCTTGTAAGGCAAATGTGTAAACCACTATACTACAGACACATTTTTAACAGAACATAAATTAAATATGGGGATTGATTTTAATGCTTGGATCAGTCAATGACTGCCTGGAGTCTAGAACTCATGAACGTCACCATATGCTGTGTTCCCTCCCTTGAGAGGCTCTGCCAGGCCGTTGTTTGTGGGTCTCTCTCTGCCTTCAGTTTTGTCTTGGGTAACTGAAAAGCAGCTCTGTTGGGTTGAGATCAGGTGACTGACTCAGCCAGCGAAGAATATCTCATTTTGTCAGATATGTTGGACAAAGGATGCTGAGGATGGAGCTGCCAGGCAGGAGGAGAAGAGGAAGACCACAGAGAAGATTCATGGATGTAGTGAAGGTGGACATGCAGAGGGCTTTGTGTGAGGGAAGAGGATGCAAGGGACAGGGTGAGATGGAGGCAGATGATCCGCTGTGGCGACCCCTAATGGGAGCAGCCGAAAGAAGAAGTCGCCTTAAGAAACTTGTGGCTTGCCTTTGCTGTATGCTTTGGGTCATTATCCATTTGCACTGTGAAGCACCACCCAGTGAGTTTTGCAGCATTTGGCTGCTTCTATTAGCAGCCACATCATCAGTAAACACTAGTGACCCGGTTCCACTGGCAGCCATACGTACCCATCCCATAACGCTGCCTCCACCGTGTTTGACAGATGATGTGGTATGCTTCATATCATGAGCTGTTCCTTTCCTTTTCCATGCTTTTCTCTTCCTGTCATTCGTTTATCTTGTTATCTTGACTTAGCTAGATGTAGTAAAGTGGTTTTAACCAAGCAAAGAATCTCTAATCCACTTTAGTTGTTTTCCATGATCTTCAGGCCTTTTGGTGTTGCTGAATCGCCCAGTGCATTCCTTTGTTTTTAAGAATGTTCAAAATTGTTGTTTTGGCCCCTCCTGAAGTTTTTCTAACTCTCGGACATGTTTATTTTGGTTTTTCAACCTAATGATGACCTCCTTCAATTGCATGTCAGGAGTTCGAGTGAATAGCTGCAAAATATAAAGTTCAACACTTGGAATTAACTGCAGCTTTTTATCTGCTTAGTTTGTCGTGGAATAAAGACGGACCGGGCCTCACCTGGCCACGAAACTGCTTATGAATCAATTGTCTCATTAGTTTTGAGCCTGTGAAAATGGGGGACTATGCATAAAAATGACTGTAATTCCTGAACAGTTAATGCTGTTATTTTGTTGAATCCCCTGAACTAAAGCTGAAAGTCTGTACTTTGACCATGTGTTGACTGTTTAGTTGTGTACAGAGGCAAAATTACAAAAAAATGTGTCATTGCCTCTGCACTTAAGAACCTAACTGTATTACACAAAATACATTTTCATCATGTTTGAGGGCTAAAATGTTCACTGTGTGGATGTTAGTGTTGCAAATGTGATTTGCTACTCAGAGTAGCAGAAAAACTCACTCTGAGAAAACAGCCTCAGTGGTTCCCACACTGAGTATATTTGGACTGTCCAAGATTAATTATCTCCTCGCTCTTATTTTGAAAATTGATTCATGTTCTGGTTCACTGCAGGCAGAACCAGGTAAATGTGATGACTTAACGCCATCTACCTTCAGTTCTTCAGCTGATATCCATCCACTTACGTTCAACAGTTTCATCAATCATTCACCTCCTCGCACCAGCAGTGTGTATGTGGGTGGATATCGCTCATTTAACCCCACAGCTGCTCTGAATCTCATAACGTTTCTGGTAGAAATCCAGCTTTGTCGTCTGTGCACTCAGGAAGCAGAGTTTTTTCTTCCACAATCAAATCGAACATCTGTTGGGTTTTTTTAATATTCAATAATTATATAATCAGATTTTAAATATCCCTAGATAACCTTAAAACTTCATTTTACAGAAAACTTCTAGAAATAATATGCTAAGGTTTTTTTAAGATTTAATTTTGGCTGGCTCACTGGGTAGAACCTGTGGCAGATGACTGGCAGGTCCAGAGAGAGACAGGCTGGGGTGGAATCGAACCCAGGCCTCTGCAGTGAGAACACAGCCTTCAGTATATGTTGAGTGGGGTGCCCCCAGAATGTGGTTTTAGTTTGAATTGAAATGTCATTTCTCGCTGTCAGTGAGACTAGTGTTTAATTCAGTCACCTGGAGTCAAAAAAATGACACTAACTGCAGTTTCAGCCATAAAATCCAGGTTTGGGACAGGAAACCTACCGAGCGGCGGGTACTCAGAGAAGCTCTCCACACACATGGGCTTCCCGGGGATCATGTCCACGATAGCGGCATCTCCAGACTTCAGGGATTTGGGGTTGTCCTCGAGTTTCTTACCAGAGCGACGGTCGATCTTTTCCTTCAGCTCAGCGAACTTGCACGCAATGTGCGCAGTGTGGCAGTCCAGCACGGGGGCGTAGCCGGCGCTGATCTGACCGGGGTGGTTCAGGATAATCACCTGCAGGGCAGCAGAGACAGGTAAGGCCACCTGCAGAGGAACAGACACATTGGTGTGTATTTCACTCGACTGACAGCAGACCTGAGAGGTGAAGCCGGCTGCCTCCTGCGGCGGGTCGTTCCTGCTGTCTCCAGCCACGTTGCCGCGGCGGATGTCCTTCACGGATACATTCTTGACATTGAAGCCCACGTTGTCACCGGGCAGCGCCTCAGTCAGGGCCTCGTGGTGCATCTCCACAGATTTTACCTCAGTGGTCACATTGACGGGGGCAAAGGTCACCACCATGCCAGGTTTTAGGATGCCGGTCTCCACTCGGCCCACGGGTACAGTACCGATGCCTGGAGGAAAGGCAGATTAGACACTTTGCAGCTGTGTGTGAAACAACTGCATGTACTGAAGTGATGCCATGAGACACACTCATGTTGAGCATTTAGGACAGAATGGGCCAAGGGGAATTCTTTTAGAAACCTCATTCAGCTCAGCTCTTTTTAACACAAGGTGCTCTCATTCCTATTTTCATACATAATCTGGAACCACCAACACTTCAGCAGAACTTCATAACTGGGACAGTTACATTTTAACCTTACAGCCTCACCCCCAATCTTGTAGACGTCCTGCAGAGGCAGGCGGAGGGGCTTGTCAGTGGGACGCGTAGGAGGCTGGATGGCATCTAGAGCCTCCAGCAGTGTGGTGCCTGAGGCGTTCCCATCTTTACGGTTGATCTTCCAGCCCTTGAACCAGGTCATCTGTGGAGGGAGAGAAGCTCAGACGTCTGCAGCTCAACATGCAGAAGCAGCAATATAAAGGAAAGCTAACAAAGCTTAAACATGTATTTTTCATCCTTAAATATTACATGTGGATATCCCCTAAACTCATAAAGTTATAAAGGCTCAAAAATTCTGGAAAAAATAGCAATAATTCAATTTTGGCACACCCCTACATTCTTTGATCACCTGTAACTCGGAAAACATTTATAGTATGATGGTAAAATTTTGAATGGCTTATCAGCTGATTGTGAAGGGGACAGGTGGAAAGTGTTGCTTTAATTCTTATTTTCAGAAGTTTAGAAAGTTTTTCAGCACCTTGAATGTCAGCTTAAATTTCTTATTTGCGATGGTAGAATATTCTCTGTACTTTTAATATTTTGAACACGTCTCCTCGAGGGAGCTAATCATGACCGGAAAGTGCCAAATTCCACCACTAGATGGCACTGTTTTATCAGAAAGCATTGGTGTAGTTGTTCCTGTACTTAAAAACACGTAAATACAGAAGTTGGCCTGAGATCAGGGTGGTGCAGTGGTCAGCACTCTCAAGAACTCGCAAAAAGGGCTCTAACTGGTCAGCTGGGACTTTTCTGTGGAGTTTGTATGTTTTCCCACAGTGCAGACCCCCACCACACAGCTGAGTGTGACTTCCATCTCTGAGTCAATGCTCGTGGTGATAAGAGTCCATTTCCAGGCGCTTCAGGCGCTTCTTTCTATCTGATTCACCAGAATACATGTCACTCCAACATCTGTTTCTCCATCAGCATTTCTTGTTCTTCGTCTGATGGACTCGGGGCACGCTTAACGCGACACTGACGCGCTACATCAGTTTGTGGTACAAATCGGCATTGCACAAAAGGCTAGGCTGGGCTTCCATGTGATTAATATTCAGTTTTTGCATCCAGCTAATAGCATTAATAGCATTAACTGATTCTGAAAGATGGTAAATTCTTTTATTTTTAAAATCAGTGCCTTTAAAGCGTCATTTCTCCATCTGACTAGCCTTTTCTTCTTCGTTTTCCCTTTGGGGTTTGCGAAAGCATCAGCAATCTGCTTCCTGAATGCAAGATGTAACATGCAAGCCCATGACAAAAAAGTTATTAAAACATAATGTAAATACATTAATATATAGTTGATAAAGTAGGACATGTCTCAGTTGGCTGTCTGCTAGCCAGAGTAAATAAGAAAAGAATAAGGTGCTAACTGCTAAGTGGTAGTATTGTTGCCTGCAAGGCAACAAGAGTTATAAAACCTGATATTATTACAGACATGTAACAAATAAATGTGTGAGCAATCATTATACTACAGGTCTCATAGCAGACTCACATTAGGGCTTGGCTCCAGCATGTTGTCTCCATTCCAGCCAGAAATGGGCACGAAGGCCACGGTGTCGGGGTTGTAGCCGATCTTCTTGATGTAGGTGCTGACTTCCTTCACGATCTCCTCATAGCGCTTCTGGCTGTAGTTGGGCTCGGTGGAATCCATCTTGTTGATGCCCACGATGAGCTGTTTCACTCCCAGGGTGTAGGCGAGGAGGGCGTGCTCGCGGGTCTGCCCGTTCTTCGAGATCCCGGCTTCAAACTCGCCCACGCCCGCTGCCACGATCAACACAGCGCAGTCAGCCTGAAGGGAGACACACAGAGATATGAAAAGGTCACTGCACTGTAAGTTTCTTTCACGAACATCCAATTTCTCACCTCTTTTTACCCATTCTAACTCAATTTGTTCTCCACTTCTTCACCATTTTTTAATTTTTCTTAGACTCCATTCACCTTTGATTCAGTGGACCACCAGCATTTTGAAAGTTCAGTCACCCTGGCTCTTCCTATCTTATATTTTTGCCCACTTGCCCCCCAGGTAGCTAATGTGGTGGTCCTTGATATATTAAATCGCTGCTTTCTAGAGTGGATGTCTCTTGGTTGGATATACTCCAGTGTTTTAAACTGAAGCTAACTACAGTGGTCGTTCTGTTCTGATGATCAGCTGAGATCCGGAGGGTCTCTCTGACCAGAACCTCAGAAACTCAAGAAGAAGGACTAATGTTGCCAAGCTGCAGTTGAAGATGCTGAAGTTGGAGTTTCTCTCATTACATATTCATAAATTATCTGCAGAGGAGAAACATATAAACTATGTTTAATAAGGTATTTAATAAATCCACTAAAGTCTACCTGCGAGGTTCCAGTGATCATGTTCTTGATGAAGTCCCTGTGTCCCGGCGCGTCGATGATGGTGACGTAGTACTTGCTGGTCTCGAATTTCCAAAGAGAGATGTCGATGGTGATGCCACGTTCACGCTCCGCCTTCAGCTTGTCCAGCACCCAGGCATATTTGAAGGAACCCTTTCCCATCTAGAAGGTGTGGAGGGTAAAGAGAGAAAAAGACATAAAAGTTTCCTTTTGGATAATTTCATCTTTGAGCAAAGCTTTCGTCCAAGGTCGGATTTGCCCACAAGTTATGAGTCAGAGGTGTCAAACATACAGGCCGTGGGCCAGAACCGGCTGCCAAATGGTGCAATGCAATTCACAGGAGGGCCTTAGAAAATATGGAGATTTCAAATAAGGAGGGCATCAGTTTGGACCTTTAGCTGTATTTTTATCAACTTTACAGACTTAAGGCCCAATGAGCCATGCTCACAGGTTTCTTAGCTTTACAACAGCAGCATTTCTTTATAATTTGGATACATATTCTTAAAACTGTACTTCCGTTCCTTAAGAGATCTCAGGGATTTAATGTGTAGTTAAACATATGTAAACCAAAAGAATTTAGAGGTACTTTTTTCTTTATGAGTAAGTTAGGACTTTATAGTGTCCTCGGTAGCGTAGTGGTTTGGTCATTTGCCTTTGAAGTAAAAAGTCCCTGGTTCGATTCTAGGTGGGGACACAAGCCCCTCTCACCATGGAGGGTTGTGTCAGGAAGAGCATCGGGCATAAAACCTCTGCCAAATTACCAATGCGGATTAATCTGCTGTGGCGACCCCTTGGTAGAGAATACAAGGGAGCAGCCGAAAGGTACATTTTTTCTTAAGTTTATCACAATACTGTATATATCTGTCTTGGTGTATATGTTATGTTTAGGTTATGTTTGTGGTCTTGTATTTGCCAGTTTATGCTCCATGTTTGGTTGTTCAGGTTTTTGTTACGTTGACTTTGATGACATGCTGACCAGCAGTACGGGAGCACCACAAGGTACTGTACTGTCCCCACTCCTCTTCACCCTGTACACAGCAGATTTCCAGGACAACTAATTATATACTAATTATGTAACTAATTATATCGGAAATATATAATATTATTATTATGTTATTATATATTTATTTAACTTCTACTTCATATTCATTCTTATATTCACTGTTTCTGTATATCCAACTGTGTGATGTATATACTTA
>VUQH01016135.1:2001-18959 GCA_015106775.1 Etroplus canarensis | reverse complement strand
TTGTCTTCTTTCCTCTGTCCAGAGGAGACCCCAAATACCTTCTTGGCTGTTTCCCTCACCACTTCAGCTGTTCTTTCCCAGTCATCTGGTCACTCTTACTACCACCCAGAGCCTGTCTCAACTCCTCCTTGAACTCTGCACAACGTTCTTCCTTCTTCAACTTCCACCATTTAATCCTTGGCTCTACCTTCACTCACTGCCTCTTCTTGCTTTCCAAAGTCATCCTACAGACCACCATCCGATGCTGCCTAGCTATATTTTCCCCTGACACCACCTTTCAGTCTCCTACCTCCTTCAGGTTGCACCTCCTGTATAAGATATAATCCACCTGTGCGCACCTTCCTCCACTCTTGTAGGTCACTCTATGTTCCTCCCTCTTCTTGAAATATGTGTTCACCACAGTCATTTCCATCCTTTTTGCAAAATCCACTACCATCTGTCCCTCCACATTCCTCTCCTTAACCCCATACCTACCAACACCTCCTCATCCCCTCTGTTCCCTTCACCTACATGCCCATTGAAGTCACTGGCATCCAGCTTGTGAGACATGTACTAACAACATTCAGCAACACAGCTTCAATTTCCAGTCTTAATTTAAGTCTTAATTTTATTTGATGCTCTCTTCACCTCCAGAACACTCTTCACATATTCTTCCTTCAAGATTACCGCTACTCCATTTCTCTTCCTATCTAAACCATGGTAGAACAGTTTGAGTCCACCTTTGATGCTCCTGGCCTTGCTTCCCCTCCACCTGGTCTCTTGCACACACAACATATCTACCTTCCTTCTCTCCATCATATCAGCCAGTTCTCTCTCTTTACCAGTCTCAGTTTACTAGTCCCTACATTTACAGTCCCTACTCTCACCTCCACCCTCTTGCCTTTCCTTCTTTCTCTGCTTCCTAATACGCCTTCCTCCTCTCCTCCTCCTTTTTCTTCTGCCAACAGTAGCATAGTTTCCACTGGCACCCTGTTGGCTAATGGCACCGGAGGCAGTCGCTGTTAACCTGGGCCACAACTGATCCTGTATGGAAGTCATATTATGAATCTGCAGAACTAATATGACAAAGATTTTACACCAGATGCCCTTCCTGATGCAACCCTCCCCATTTACCCAGACTCGGGACCGGCATAGGAGTACACTGACTTGTGGGCCCCCGTGGCTGGGTTCAAATGCCGACTTGGGGTATTCATCATAAAAAGCGCTACAGACTTGATGTCAGAAATGCACATATGTCAGCATGCTAGTGCATCTTAAAAAATAAAGAATAATGCTAGTTTTTTTTTTTGATAATTAAAAAAGTTAAACTTTCAGATATTCTATATTCATTGTACAAAGTGAAATATTTCAATCCTTTTTTTGTTTGAATTTTGATGATTTTGGCTTTTAGCACATGAAAATCAGAAATCCAGTATTTAAAAAGAAAACTTTTTCCTAAGTTGATCAAAAAATCAAAATCAGGATTCTGATTTATAATGCAGAAATGTCCAGCTTCTGAATATTATGCACACTGATGCACCCAAACTCATACTTGTTCCATACTTAGTTGGGGCTCCTTTACCACAGTTAATTCAAACAATGTTTTGTGGTGGCATGGAGGTGATCAGCTTGTAGTACTACTGAGGTGTTACTAAAGCCCACTTTGCTTTTATACAGGCCTTCAGATTGTAATTTTGGGTTGGGTGTTTCTCATCTTGCTCTGGACAAAACCCCACGATTTCTCATGGGGTTCAGACCAGTAAATTGATTGGCCAATCAAGCACAGTAATAATAATAATGATAATAATAATAATGGCATTTCCATAAAGCTCGTCAGCAGATGGAAGCATGAAGTACTCTAATTCTCCAGGAAGACAGCTGTATCGACTTTGGACCACAAAACACCAGCAGATGATGTGGCACCCCAAATCATCAGATTTCTTCACGTTGGACTTTTACCATCTTGGATTCTGTGCCTCCCTACTCTTCCTCCAGACTCTAGAACCTTATTTCAAAAAGCCAAATTTCTGTTCATCTGAAAAGAGGGCTTTGGATCACTGAGTAACAGTCCAGTTTTTGTTCTTCTAAGCCCATCTCCACTTCAGGAATGGCTTGATGTTAGGAATGTAACAGTTGTAGCCCCTTTCCTGAAGATATGTGGTGGTTCTTGATTAACTGATACCAGCCTCAGTCCAGTCCTTGTGAAGCTTTCCCAAGTTCTTTAAGCCACTTTTCTCGGCAATCCTCCACACCAGGCTGTGGTTAATCGTGTTGCTTGTGCACCTTTTCCTGTAACAGTAATCTTTCCATTAATATGCTTTGTCAGTTGCTGCTGATAACTTTGGTCCTCATCTGCCACTTTGTCCTGTGGTGTGCCCCAAGGTTCTGTTTTGGGACCCATTTTATTTGCACTGTATTTACTCCCACTTGGACACACTTTGAGCACTTTTAAGGGGCTCTCATATCATTGTTATGCAGATGATATCCAACTGTACATGTCTTTTTCACTACAGAATGTTTCAAAAATATCTGTCCTTCAAGATTGTATTGACGCCATAAAGAACTGGATGGATGCAAATTGCCTTTTGCTCAACACTGGGAAAACAGAGATTCTTGTTTGTGCTCCTGATAGTTTTGTCCCCATTGTGGTCGACAGTCTTGGTGCTTTGTCATCTTTGGTTCGGTCAAGCGTCAGAAACTTAGGTGTTACATTTGATCAGGCTTTTAGTTTTGATAACCATATTAATAATCTTGTGTAATCACGTCTTTTCCAGTTACGAAATATTGCCCGCCTCAGTCGAATGGTGTCCAAATCGGAATTAGAAATGATTATTCATGCTTTTGTCTCCTCCCGACTGGACTATTGTAATTCACTATTTATTGGCCTCAGCAAGTCTACTTTGGATTGACTGCAAATGGTCCAAAATGCAGCTGCGAGGTTACTTACTAGGTCCTCTAAGGGGTCTCATGTGACACCTATTTTGTCGTCCTTGCACTGGCTCCTCCATAAAGTTCTGATTTCAGTTTAAGATCTTGGTGATCACTTTTAGAGCTCTGCATGGCCAAATGCCTGTTTATATTACTGAACTTTTATATCCATATATATACCGTGCAGGTCACTGAGGTCCTCTGACCAAAATCCTCATTCCAGATTGAAAACTAAAGGAGACTGTGCATTTGAGGTTGTGGCTCCGAAACTATGGAATGCACTACCTTTATATTTGAGATCTGTGGACTCCATTGAAACTTTTAAAGAGCAGCTCAAGACATACTTATACAGGCTTGCTTTTAACTAGTGGACACTTTTGTTGTTTTTAATATTTGTATTCTGTTTGTTAATTGCCGTTGTGAAGCACCCTGTGACCTTTGTCTTGAAAGGTGCTATATAAATAAACTTTACTTACTTACTTACTTACCAGCAATAGGGATAACTGCAGACTTGAGAGGATTGTCAGGCAAAATTCATTCAGGAATTTGGGGGAGCTTCACAAGGAGTGGACTGAGGCTGGAGTCAGCGCATCAAGAGCCACTACACACAGACGAATCCTAGACATGGTCTGCAAATGTTACCTTCCTCATGTCAAGCAACCTGGCCTTCCATTACACCTGAGCAGTGCCACAGGCTTGCCTCCATGCCATGCCACATTGATGCAGTAATTCATGCAAAAGGAGGCCCAACCAAGTATTGAGTGCATAGAATTGAACATATTTTTCAGAGGCCTGACATTTCTGTTTAAAATATCCTTTTTTATTGATCTTATGTAATATTCTAGTTTTCTGAGACACTGAATTTTGAGTTTTCATTATCTGTATGCCATAGTCATCAAAATTTCAAGAAATAAAGACTTGAAATATTTTACTCTATGTGTAATGAATCTATATAATATATGGGTTTCAAAGTTCTGAAATGAGTGACAAAAAATATTGAACTTTTTCATGATACTAACATTTTTTAAAATGTACCTGTAGTAGAGAGAGAATCTCAGTACTCAGACTATTCCCTAATAGCAAGCACAAGGTAACAATATTGAGGAAGAACTCCCTTTTAACAGGAAGAGACCTCCAGCAGAGCCAGGCTCAGGGAGGGGCAGCCATCCCCTGTGACTGCTTTACTTGGGGAGTGAAGGGAAAGAGAAAACAGAATATTACAGCACAGGGTAGAGTCTCTTACAGCAGAAATATTCTGGCTGCTTTCCATTAAGATGATCTAGGATCATTGTATTAATCACCAGTAATTTTACTGCTGTAAACAGTCAAAACATTTATGAAAAAGGTTTTTAAAAAACTTTTGTGTATTCCGATATGTGCCAGGGCGCCAGTATATCAAAGATGTCCTAGTTGATGGACAGAGTCATCTGTTGATCATCAGAGAAGAAACAGAACTCCCAGGTCCTCAGGTGGGTTGAGAAATGAACTAAACTTGTTCAAACTTATATTGATATTATAATATAAACTATTTCTTCTCGCTTATAATTTGAGTGCTATTATTCTTCCCTTTTGCTTAGTTTGCAAGTTGGGTGGATGCAGTAATCTTGGTTTTCAGTTTGGAAAATGAGGCCAGCTTCCAGGAAGTTTACAAAATCTATCACCAGCTTGCAATCCATCGGCCTGTTACTGAGATATCTTTCATAGTTGTCGGCACTCAGGGTGAGACTCTCACACTCAATATGTGCTTCCTTTCTAATATTTTCAGAGATGAACTCTTGTTGAAGTGGGGAGAATTTTTACTTTTTCTAGATAAGATCAGCAGCACCAACCCCAGAGTAATAGATGATGCAAGGGCCAGACAGCTCTGCTCAGATGTGAGGCGATGCACTTACTATGAAACCTGTGCGACGTACGGCCTCAATGTGAACAGGGTCTTCACTGATGGTATGTGTCCGTGTCAGATCAAGAACAAGATGGCTGATAACACAAATAAAGATAAAAGATGCACAAATGTGAATTTTCTGTTTCTATTTAGGGAGACTGTGTTTTTTTTGTTTGTTTTGTTTCTTTTATACATAGCTGCTCAGAAGATCATGACAGCTAAGAAGCAAGCTGCTCTTCTGGCTTCTTGTAAATCTCTTCCCAATTCTCCCAGTCACTCTGGAGGCTCCACCCCAGTGTCCGGTGTCTTTCCAGGACAGGTAAAACTTAGAGAATGACTGATCCACATTGTTTTAAAAATCATACAAAAGTTATACCATCTATCTGTTGTTACTGCATATTTTGTATTTCAGATTTTCTGTGAGGCCATTTTTAAAGTGAGCATGCTGTTGTATCAGACTCAGTTATTTGCTCCTTCTGCTCAATTATCACTTCATCTCCTCCTTCCCCCTCCTGTTCTGGCTCTTTTCTTTCTTTAGGCCAGTAACGGTGGGCAGAGTAGTGATTACTCGTCATCACTTCCCTCCACTCCTGTGATCAGTCATAAAGAGATTGGCAGAACATTAAGAGGGGAGAAACAGGACGGTGCCACACCTGTGTCAGTCCGTAGTGTCCGAAGACGCACTGCTAGATTTGCGGTAACTATTAGTCAGTGCAAACTCCAATCATGCGCAGATACTCTTTAACTTTTTACAGTCTGTCCTCTTTTTCCATCTTTTTTGTTACTTTTACCCATCCATTCACTAGGTTTCCATGTTTAGCAAAGGAACTGTAAACACTTGGCTGGACAAACCAAAACCAAGATGAGAACATCCTTATGATTTGAACTTATATAATGTAGACTGCCAAAAAAGCTCAATTAGTATTTACTCTGAGCCTGCTCTTTTATATTTGAGTGCTATTCTAATTCCTTAGTTTGCAAGTTGGATGAATGCAGTATAAACTCGAAAAGTCAAAAAACCAAGATGGCGTTTTGGAGACAGAAGTAACCATATTTGGACTAGAGCGCTGGTTCTCAAACTTTTTTGGGCATGTCAGAAGCAGAAAAAGTTCATGTCCTACACCCCAGAATTTTATCAAGCATTGACAGTAAAATATAATCCATGCTGAATTTTACTTAAATAAAGATGCGTATTAACAATATAATAGCATCAGCAAATGTTAGCTTGTTTCTCTTTTATATAAAAAAATCACATATATATTAACCCTAGTTTCATTGCATATTTTTCACGTGGTTAGTGGTGCTCTACCTACAGCAACTTCATGCCCCACAAGTGGGGTCCTCCTCCGAATATGAGAACTGCTGGACTAGAGGTTTCAGTGTGAAGTCATCAGCTAACTTGAGGAACAAGCTATATCCAGAGATTTTATGAGTTCATTGCACAGCTGCAGATTCCTTCTGAACAGTACTAAGATACAAAGAAAATACTAACATTTCTTTCACCAAATCTGGACTACTGACTTTTTGGATAGTATGTTAGTGCAATGACCATAACAGAAAGCATTAAGATTTGTCAGATCATTCTACAGCGTAAATACAGTAGAGAGGTCTGTTTGAGTGACTTGAGTAAGTTGAGCAGACAGCTAGTGACCTTATCTGCACACATTTAAGATTACCTGCCTACCTCAAAGCCTTAATACAACTTATATATGTAAATTATATTAAAAAGTCACACATGGAACAGTTTGTATGAATGGGGGACTTTCCTGTAGAGTGTAAAACTGTGGTTTTTGTTTGTTTGTTTTATTTGTTTTGCCAAGCTGGAAACAGTTTTTTTTCCTGCTGGACATTTTTGTAAAGCTGATCAGCACAAACCAAAAAAATTAAGTTGGGGGGTCAGAAAAGCTAAACAATGACCTAAAAGACTCCACAGAGAGTCTGATCGGTGCAGAATGTAAGGTTATTTTTCTGTGGGTTTGTCACCACAATTGATCCATTTGTCATCAGGTGTAATGATTAAATTAGATTAGATTTGATTTGTCATCAGGTGTAATGATTTGATTAGATACTAATATCAAATTACTGATTAACCCTAGTACTGCCAGCTATACAACCAGCTAGACGACCGGCAGTGAATGAAAACACCGGAAGTGATCAATATATAGACGATCGCCAGTACACGAAACATCAGTATATTGAGGTCCTGCAGTACTAGGGTTAATGCAGCATTATGTAATGCTAAATGACAATTATGCTCAGCCTGCTGCTATAAATACTTAAAAGCCTGCTTCTACAGTCAGCAGGAACTTTACAGCAGAAAGGTTCCATACTTTATGAGATTTAAATAATAATCTTCACTAATCTCCCAATTCCTGCCTCTGATGTAGTTACTGCTCCCCTTTGCTTTTCTCTAGGGGCGGAGAGGCAGTGACTCAAACCGAAGGAGTGCAGACTTTAAAGGAGACCTGGGCAGTGGGCGCTGCATTCCCATCAAACAGGTAAAACACAGATTTGCACTTGATACAGAAACAAATATGATTTATCTGATGACCCTCAGTAAAGGACATCTCACCAGCAGTCACTTCAGATGTGTGAAGCCAATTTCATCATGTGGAGTGATGAAGTGCTATGAGCTCCCATTCTGGCCTGATGAATAGATAGTGGGTGTTTTTGGCAGCCAGCAGTCATTATCCTGCTGAAATGTGTGAAATGAACACTTGAGACATTAGCAATAAATTGTCTTCTGTTTTGTCACCTCCATCAGGGCATCTTGCTGAAGCGCAGTGGGAGCTCCCTCAACAAAGAATGGAAGAAGAAGTATGTCACGCTGTCCAACGATGGCATACTGTCCTATCACTCTAGTGTCAATGTGAGTCAATGTAGTAGCACAGCACTACAGAGCATTATGCAGCTAAAATCACAACTGATGTTTGATGATAATGGCTGATGCTTGTGTTGGCAGGACTACATGCTGAATGCCCCTGGGAAAGAGATGGACCTGCTGCGAGTGACAGTGAAGGTGCCGGGAAAGCGGCCGCCTCGTGCCATTCCCACCTGCGGCCCTCCAGTTGGGCTTAATGGGCGGGTCAAAGATAGCCAGGGACCTGAGGGTAAAGAATTAACATGTTTTCTAAATTGCACAAAAGACAGGATGAGGGGAATTTAATTTTTGATTTCTCACAATAGCTGAACCCAAAAACAAATAATATATATATTTTCTGATTATAAACGCATAAACCTCATTTCCGTAAAGAGATCATTTGAAAAATTTCAACATGATTAATTTAGGTACAGAGTTTAAGTAATAAATTGTTTGGGAATAAGCCTCCAATTACACAACATAGCAGAGAGGAATCCAATAATGGTAATAAGTAGGACAGGCCCCCCATAGAGTCTAGACACTGGTGGTGGAGAAAGAGATGAAGCAGGTGGAGGCATGGATGAGGATCTGATTGACCAGGATGAGGTAGAGATGGGGAGGAGGTGGGCTGAATGAATGAATGTCTGCAAGGCAGAATGACAGAAGAGTTCTAAGATTTAAGTGGAGTTGAGGTGAATTAGCTCAGAGAAGGTGGGCAAGAAAATGATTTGGTCAATGTGTTAATGACAGAATTGAGTTTAACAGCATGGGAAAGTGAAAGAGAATTGAATAGTGTATCAGCCCAAATATCCAGGAATGCAGGCAGATGGTTGACTACAAATCTTCTTAATTGAGTGTACACATGAGCTTCATTTAAATGAATGTCTGTGCACTAGCATATGCATCCAATAAAAGGCAGAAATAAAAGTTAAGTCATAAGTAAAGTTCCTGTTATGTTGTACAGCATTTTGATTTGTAATCTGAAATCTCCTCCCTGGTCCTTTTCTATATGGAGCTGGAGTCCATGCAATGAGGCAAAATATGGAACCTAATGATCTTTTTTTTTAAAAAAACAATCAGTGATATAAAAAGGTGTGTATATATAGGAAAGTGAAGACAGAACTACTTTGTTTCTGAGATTTTAAGGCTGTTGTAAGTGGAGAGGTCAAGCCTCTTTGCAATGGGCTACAAAACCCTGCAAGAGAACAAAAGAGCATCATAAGGGATTTTACAAGTTCTGCAAGAGAGTGTGTGGAAGATTTCTTCCTCAGTCTTCTGCGGGCATTTCTGCAGTCAATCTTAAGGCAGTAATATATTTCTAAATGTCAGAAGGTTATTGTCACATTTAATCTTTGGCTAATTGCTTTACTACTATAAAATTTATGGTTGCTACTCTTCCTCTAGTCCCAGTGAGTGCGAGTAACCTGCTGCAAGTTGAGGACATGGAAGGTTTGGGTGGTGCACTGTTCCTGAGGAGTAACAGAGGTGTGCAGCGATGTCCTTCCACACTATCTAACCACGCTCAAAGCATTGGTGAGTAAGGGACTTTTGATCCTAAATTTAACTTAAAAACATGTAAGACTCTATACGATATGATTTCTGGAAGATGTTGGGACACTGTAAAATCTAACTTAAAACAGTAATGATTTGCAAATCAGTTCAAGGTGATATTTAATTGAAAAAGGTACAAAGACAACATGGCTATGATCAGTCGTTTGAGTGGAACTGCATTAAAATCAGATATGATTCTGTGGTGGAAATCACTGCACTGTCAACAACACTGCCTCCATAAATACAAGGTAAAACTTTACCATGGAAAAAATGAAAAGCATCGTTAAAAAAATAGAAGGCTGCACCCTTTTCTGGGCCTGATCTCATATACTGTCACCTGGTCAATTCCAATTTGAAATTATTTCTGGAAATCATGCATGTTGCATCCTCCTGGCTAAAGAGTTGAGGGATCACCAGGCTTGGCATCAGTACACAGTTCGAGATATGGCAGTATCTATGGTGTGCATGGCATGTGTAATTTCCACATCTGTGAAGCACCCATTTATTCTGAAAGATATGTATGCACAGGTTTTGGAGCAACTTGCTCTGCTAAGCATATTTTCAGTAAATTTCTCACTTAATTCAGTAAGACAATGCTAAAATGCATTCTGCACAAATTGCAACAGCATGGCTGTACAGTTAAAAAAAAGAGCCTAGATGCTACCTGCCTGCAGTCCAGAGCTGTTACATATTAAAAAATGAGACATTATGGAACAAAAAAAAATGAAACATGTAGCCCTGAAATATTGAGCAGCTGATATAAGGTTTCAGAGAAGAATGGGAAAACAATTCTCTTTTAAAACTATTGCAATTGTTATCCTTCTCAACTGCTTAGCATTGTTACAAAAAAGGGCTGATGCAACAGAGTAGCAAACATGCCCCTGGACCAACTTTTTGAAATGGGGTTGCTGAGATCAAATTTTAAATGAGCATATGTTTAAAAAAATAATAATAAAATAAAAGTTTACAGGTTCAATAGTTAATGTGTTGTCTTTGTTCTATTTTCTGTTAAATATAGGATTTCATAAATTTGTGAATCATTACATTCTATTTATATTTATAATTTACACAGTGCCCTGCATTTTGGAAACAGGATTGTGGTGCATTTTTCACATTTACATGTATGTTTTCTTATCCACAAGACTCTGCACTTGAGGGAGTATCCAGCTCTTCCTCTACCAAAGATGTAGGTTCTGCCTCTCCAGTCACAGACAGGAAGAAGCATCGCAGAAAGAAGAGCATGAACCAGAAAGGAGATTCAACCATTGGCCAAGCAGATGGTAGACAATTAAAAACTTCAAATATGTTTCTATAGGCACCATTCGGGATGTTCCTTATAATAAAGGCAATATTCTAATTTATATACTCATAATCTTACTGCATATGAAATGATTTTTTACAAATTTAGACCTTAGCTTAATAAAGCGTTTGGATTCTGATTCTGAACATAAACTTGAACTTATAAATTCAGTATTATTTCCCTCTGTCTTTGTGTTTTCCCAAATATTTTCTCTCTTGTTATGCAGCCAAGCGCAAAATGTGGAAACTCAAAAGCCTTGGTAGCTTAAGAAACGTAAGCAAAGCAGGTAATATAGCTTTGTCACATTGCAGTTTTCATACTCTGACTGACTCTCTGCATATGCCAGTCTTTGTGGTTACGTTTCTGTCCCATTAGGAATCACATTTCTGCTGTGGTAGCTCTAATTTAACTTACTGACTACTAATTAATTGGTTTTTTTCTAGACTGATAACACAGAACTAAGGCTTGCTTATGTCTAATTTTGTTCACAAAGTTTTAGTTTGAAATGCTGACAATCTATTGCTGACATTTCTGTGTCCAGCTCCGAGTTTTAAAATCCATAGCTGATGGAAAAAAAAAATCTCTGCTCGGTGTTGATGTCTTTCTGTGTCAGATGAGGATAACTTTGACTTCCTCATTGTGTCGAGCACTGGCCAAACGTGGCACTTCGAAGCCCAGAGTGTGGAAGAGAGGGACTCCTGGGTCCAAGCCATCGAAAGCCAGATCCTGGCCAGCCTGCAGCTCTGTGAGAGCAGCAAAAACAAGGCAAGAAACAACAGAGACATTCTCTGATACATTTGGGACAGTAAAATTAGATTTTTCATTCATTCATTCATTCATTCATTCATTATTACTGACAAATAAAACATTGCCGTTCACTGTTTTGTTGAAAACATTACAGCTACTAAGCAGGATGAAAAAAGGCACAATGCTGTTTTTTAAAGGTTCAAGCTGAGTTTTTTGCTGATATTTTGAAAATTGTCAGTATAGCAATTGCAGACATTCATCACTTTTTTTCAAAGAGATTTGAAAATGACTATCATTGTTATTAGTATCAATGAAAGCGAGTTCATACAAGTTCATTTTTTCTGTTTACTATGTGTTCCTCACAGGCTCGGAAAAACAGCCAGAGTGAAGCAGTGGCTCTGCAGGCAATCCGCAATGCAAAGGGCAACAACTTCTGTGTTGACTGTGATGCTCCAAGTTAGTGACACGTTATGTGATGCCATTTCCTCCCATTTTAACCCTGTGCATGCGTCATCATCCCTAATTCCCCTGACCCTTTTGCTCTGTTTGTTTTCACATTTGAAGGTTTCAGTCAGAGCCAAGTTCTCTTTTGTTGCTGCTGTAAAAAGCTGTGTGGAGTGAAGAGAAAATCATTTGCTGAGAGTTTGAAGCTCTTTGCATTCTTACTGTAGAGCAAATGTGGACAATCACTGTGGAAAATGGGCACGACCCTCGTCTGTCTATCTGAAAAAAAATTTCCACACTATAAAGTGTTCAAAGCATGGTACTTTAAAAATCTAAAATGGTATTTAAATTATTTTGAAATATAATTATTGATTCATATATTGTTAAATAGCAATGGTATGTGATGTCACACTTCTATGCGCTTTTGTATGCTATTTTTTCAGTATTACAATCTTCATAATGTTTGATGGCTTATTCAGATCTGCCTTTTAAGTTAACTGTTTACTGAATCTGAGGTTTAATCCAGTCTTTGAAATTATTTTTTTAACTATGTCATACTTAAGAACAGGGTTTAAGATATTGCAAACCTAGATTAAAACAAATGCTGAGTATTGTTTTATGCCAGCAACATACCTAAACTTATCAAGAGAGGATTTCTCAGTCACTTCTGTTGCAAAACATGGCCAAACTGGCACGTTAGTGGCACATGGCAAGTTTATTTGATAGAAATCCATCCACAGTTTTAAATGACACGTTAGCCTAATTTTTTTTTTGTGTGTGAACGTTTCTTCTTAAAGATCCAACCTGGGCCAGTCTCAATCTGGGCGCTCTCATATGCATTGAATGTTCCGGGATCCACAGAAATCTGGGGACCCACCTGTCACGGGTTCGTTCACTGGCCCTGGATGATTTGCCAAGAGAACTCACACTAGTTCTCAGTGCCATCGGCAACCACATGGTCAACAGTATATGGGAGGCATGCACAATGGGCCGCCGTAAACCAGCACCTGATGCTACACGGTAAAGACTTCCTGCCTTAAAAAATGTTATTTATTGTTATGGTAATACGTTTTACAGTATGGAAGCATGCGTTGCATACTAGTTTGTATGAGTGCGGTGAAAAGTCCAGTGTTGTCATCTGTAAATAGTGATGATTCACTCTTTCTGATTCTCTTTACTTGTCTAGAGAGGAGCGGGAGTCTTGGATAAGAGCCAAATATGAGCAGAAACTGTTTGTGGCGCCGTTGCCTCCTCCCACTCCCAGCGAGGGCTCAGACATCACTCTATCTGGCCGTCTTCTGTTGGCAGTGATGGAGCACAATCTCCCCAAGCTGCTGCTACTTTTGGCCCACTGCACTAAGGAGGACATTAATGCCCCTCTCAGCCTAGCACGCTCCTCCAGGTCGTTCTTAGTGCTACGGCTGCCCGCATCTCCCCTGCATGCTGCCTGTCAGCAGGGTGATGTGGTGATGACGCAGCTTCTTGTTTGGGTTTGTTTCCCTTCCTCTCTTTTTATCTTACATGGGTTTTGACAGTTATTATATAGGGTATCAGTGAAATGTATGTAGATATAGTCCCAAATGTGTAGGATTACTTCTGCAGTAGAGGCATTTGGGTAGTTAGTGATTTAAAATTATTTCATCACAGCATAACATTTTGTTGTTATCTTTACCCTACAGTGTGAAGCGCCTCGAGGTGACTTTTGTTGTGAATTGGTGCTATATAAATAAAATTGAATTGAAGTGAATTGAATTGAGCTATGCAAAAATGATAAAATCTTAACCTCTGAGTAGTTTACTCATTAGAGAACAAAAACGCTTTAAACAGATTATTCACTAGACAACTGAAGGTAAGCTTTATGTCTGAAAGGCACCAAAGCTCACTAAGGCACACCTTATTGACATAATTTAAGGCCGAACAGGACTACTGGACATACAGTACTGTGCAAAAGTCTAGAGCAACAGCTCATTTCTTAATATTTTGCTTCCAGGGAGCTGGACTTACTTGTAATTTTTTAAAGTGGTCTTAAACAATAGTTCTCCAGGCTTTCTGGGGGTTGTTCAAAGTTTTTCTTTGGGGATTGACTGCTTTTTCACTCATTTTTCGTTCAGTCCTTTCAGCTGACCACTTTCAGAGGAATGTTTTTTGTTTTTTTGTTTGCTAAGCCGCATAACACTGACCTATGAATCATTCAACATAAAAAGCCGCCTAACACAAGGGATGAATCAGTGTTATGTCTGCATATAACAGAAAACTTAGCAAAGAGCCAATTATTAAGTGTATCCTTGGGCACTTTATTACTAGCAGTCTGTCGCAAAAACATGTAATTTATTCCCATTTCTTTATCTGAAACTACAAAAAATGCCAGTGATGACACACTTTGACAGACATAAAATCGTATTTCTCTACCAACAATGTGATTACGAAAGAGCTATTGACCGAAAACTTGGCATTGTGGAGGCCTGCGCAGGCCTAAGTAAACTATCCGCAGCAGAAGAACAGTATCTGAAAGTCATTTCCTTAAGAAATAGGAAAAAAATCCATCAAAGACCTGACACAAGACCTGAGAGATGAATCTGGACCTTCAGTTGATTCAGCTACAGTTCACTGAAGCCTCATCAGAAATGGTCTCAGTACAAGGGTGGCCTCCAAGAAGCCATTCTTAAGGAAGAGAAACAGGGAAAAAAGGCTGAGGTATGCCAAGTTACAAACAACTGGACTGAAAATCAGTGGCAACAGGACATAATGTGAGGAACCCAAATTTGAAATTTTTGGTTCAAATCATCATCAGTATGTACAGAGGAGGTCAGGAGAGAGGAACAGCAGTGAGTGTCTACAGCCATCTGTAAAACATGGTGAAGGCTCTGTCACGGTTTGGGGCAGCACTTCAGCTAGTGTTGTTGGTAAATTTGTCACATTTGATTGAATCACAAATGCAGAAAAGTACCGTCAGATTTTGATCCATCATGCAATACCATCTGGAAAGCAACTAGTTGGCAACAACTTCATTTTTCAGCATGACAATTATCCCAAATACACTGCCAAGCAGTAAAAGCCTACCTGGACAGAAAAACACACAATGGAACATCATCAGTCATGGACTGGCCTGCCCAGAGACCAGACCTCAACATTATTGATGCAGTGTGGGATCATTTTGACAGAGAACAGAACAAAAGACAGCCAACATCAAAAGAAGTGCTTTGGAATGTCCTTCAAGAAGCCTGGAGAATTATTCCTGAAGACTACTTAAAAAAATGACAAGACAGCTTACCGAAGAGAATCGTGTCTGTGTTGAAGAATTAAAGTGGTGAAATCAAATGTTGACTTTCAAAATAAAAAATAGATTGTTGTACCCATTTCCTATTTTCCTAGCAACATATAAAAATGACAAGTGGCTTAAGACTTTTGCATATTACTGTATGATAAAACTTTCTTAAAATGTGGATGATGGCAGAATTACATATTCTAATCCAGTTCCTTTTTTCTTTTATTTTTTTCTGTCTTCAGTATGGCTGTGATGTTCGGTATCGAGACGCTCAGGGGCAGACAGCGCTGGCTCTGGCTCATAGTGCTGGCAGCCAGGAGTGTGTCGACATCTTGCTCCAGTATGGGTGCCCAAATGAGCTGCCCCCTCCTGTCACCACGACAGTCGGTTTCGCAGCAGCAGCGACATCTAGCTTCCCTGTTGCCATGACACCGAGCTTGACGGTTGCCACAACACTCAAGATCTCACACAAGAGCAGCGGCACAAGCTTGAGTTACAGCACCTCAAGAAGAGCAGTGTCATAAATGAAATGTGGTGTGGCATAGTGTGTGCTCGAGTCTGCCACTTTGCCCTCATAGTGTCATGCACGTCCACACAGGCCAGCAGGACTGATGGACATGTTACCAGATGTTGCACTCCAAGAGCCAGATGAGGTTCTAAAGGTGTGTGTGTGTGTGTGTGTGTGTGTGTGTGTGTGTGTGTGTGTGTGTGTGTAGGTCAGGAATGTTATCTGTTAATCAGACACTTACAGTCTGCTAGAATAATTCAACCAAAAGAAAAAGAGAAGTGTTCTTCATGACACTTCTCAAGCAATGGTAAAATAAAAGAAACATCCTCTGCCTCTGCATTTAGGTTTAAAGGAATGTATTAAACTGTTTATGGAGGACTGAAACTGCCAAAATCAAAAATATGACTGGATTTAGAATATTAATAAATACATTTAAATTATTTCATGAAAATAGCATTGAAATGAATATAGGCATTCATTCATTATTATGGTTAATTTATTAAATGCATCATAAATTGATATAGTATTACTTTCAGATTAGCTCTTTGGTGATCTCCTGGGCAGTCATTTTCTGTTGTGAGTCTGGCATCAATTAACCAACAGATGAATAGTTGATCCCACTTTGGCTGACAGCTCCCTCATGTAGCAGAGATTCAGAAATGAATATAATATATAAATAAACATGGACAAACAAATGGAAGACTGAGTGGGAGGTGCAAAGGAGAAAAAATACTGAAAAAAAATACATAAGTAGGCAAATAATTAGTCAAGAAATAAAATGGCTAATTTAAGATAAACAAGGGAATAGAAATAATTACATAAAGGTGTAAATTAAAATAGAATTGTACATTTTTTTTATATTATGTCAGAGCTGGTCATAACTCTGACGTTTAAGCAGCTGACTGCATACCACTTTGGCTGCTCCCTTGTATTTTCACCAAAGGTTCACCACAGTGGATTAATCTTCATTGGTAATTTGGCAGAGGTTTTTTTTTACACTGGATGCCCTTCCCAATGCAACCCTCCATGGTGAGAGGGGCTTGTGTCTCCACCTGGGACACTTCATTTGTAAGGTGAATGTGTAAACCACTAGATTACAGGGATGCTGTTAGAGCAACTGACTGATAACCAAAGGACCAGTGAGTGAAGTAAAGCACCAACTACTGGTGACAATGCAGACTGCAACAAGGGAAAACCTGTCCTCACCCCTTTCCTTTACAAACATGTTGAAGAACATGGAATCTTTCATGACCACATCCATAAGTATTAACAGGCCAGTGGTTTGTGAATGTAGATATAATTTGGATTTAGAAATACAGTTGGCTTGAATAAGATTTAGGAATTAGAAGTTTAGTTTTTGTACCACAAAAATAATAGATTACAGCCAACAAGTAATTATAGCTGTTCTGCACTGTGATAGCATAAACAGAAATGTGAATGCTAGTATTCGACCCTTTTGTCCATTCTGAGCAACTGTAAGCATGGTGACAACAT